>JAJOOO010079962.1:0-59246 GCA_029582685.1 Solanum piurae
AAAAAATTGATAAAGACAAAAAGTTTGGAATAAATATAGTTTACTCAATATAGAATTGCTGTTGATTTATTATTCCAAATGATAATTAAGAACGAAAACGACATAAACGCTTTTAAAAATGAAGAACGTATGGAGACCACGAAATTGGTAGAAATAGAAAGAGTAAACCATAGAAATATAAAGCTCTAAATCTCAATAGAGTATAACATAGATATAAATTTCTTGGGCAGTGTGAATTGGAAATAAATGAGTATAGATTGAACTTTTCAGTGGTTTCAATTTAAAAAAGTAGTGGTTTTAATAGTATTCAAAGTGGTTTTACTTTGAAGGGCACTTTGGGTACAAGAAATAGATGAAATTACCCAATTACCCTTCACATTTCAGCGAAATTACAAATTTACCTGAAATGAACTGCTAGTGCCATTTCGTGCCAAAAAGCTGTCCTGCCAAATATATTTTCCGTTAGTGAAATCTATATCCAAACATCTACCTAATATAACTATGCATGTTTTTTCACAAAAAAGTATTCGACTACGTGTTCGTACATTTTTATTTAAATAATGAATGAAATAGATGGCTACCTATAATGTGGCAAAATTGAATAATGCAATGAATCGGTACAAAAAAAATTATTATGCGTGAGGCACACATATTGTCAGTTGTGAGGCCTATATGTATAAATGTGAGATCATAGTGTATTTATTTCATTTCCTTACTTTTTTCTTTCAACATTAATCCTTTTGTTTTACTTTTTCTTTTTTACTGGCATTTTCTTTTTTGCTTGTTAACTCTTGGTGTAATTTTAGTTTAATAAAAAAACTTTGAAACTCACCCACAAACTCTTATATACATATTACTTTACTACTATATAAAAGTGGCTAGGGAAGCAACTGTTCGTCAACATGCTTGCTTCCCTAGCAAGGGGTAATTTGGACATTTTTTTAATATTTTCTTAATAATATGCTTGAAATATATTGTACTTGGCTGTTTTATAATTGCACTTTTTTAGTACTGAACATAAAAGCCCTTCCATTTTTCTTTCTTAGCTGCAAAAAATGGCCCAATTTTCCAAGCAGGTAACCATTCTTTTTCTTCCTTTTTCCCTCGACTAGTAGAGTAGTTAATACATATGGGTCCCACTTTAAAACACATTATTTGTTACTACATTTTCACAGAGACAAAAAAAATTGTGTTTAGAGTGAAAAAAATATCGAATATTGAAAAATTATGTCATTTTACATAAATAATACTATAAATCATAGTAATTAACAATTTAAATATTAAAAAGTTATATGAAAAAATTTGATTGACTCTCGAAATTCTATTGATACCACATAAAATGAGTTAAACGATAAATATATATTGTTTGAAAATGACGTAAAAAGTATTATAAATCACAATAGTTAACAATTTAAAAAAATATATATATATACAAAAAAATCAACTGACTCTAAAAAAATCTATCAATGCCGCATAAATTGAGAAATGAAAAGTAACATATATATTATTTGAATATTACGTTAAAAAATACTATAAATTACAATAATTTACAACTTAATATATGTAAAAGATATACTTATAAAAAAGGTGGTTAATTTTAAAATTCTATATATCCGACATAAATTGGAACAAAGAAAGTACAATAAATTATTTTTAAAATTATGTAAAAATGTACTAACAACTTAATTTTTTTTAATAACTTCTCAAGTTTCATAATATCACATAAATTGAAACGAAAAATTAATATATTGGGTCCGTGTTGACACGAGCCTTGTATCTAGTATATATATAAATCTCTATATCATTTATTTGATGGAAAATTAAAGTAAATGTCAGAAATTTAAATTTATTTTTGGATGAATTCAAAGAAATTCAAGAGAGTGAAATTTAAAAAAAATGAACTCTCACCTATAAATTAAAAATTCATGTAATCAACCAATTAATCTACTAAAATTCAATCGGCATTATTTATCACACTTAAATACACACTTTAATTTTAATTATTCAAACTTTAGTCATTAATTTATTTTTTGATATTTTAATTTTAATCACTCAATTCTTAATTATCAAATATGTTTTTACTTTTGTTTATTCTATAACCACTTAATGTATTTGAATGCTTAATATTAATAACAATAATGTATTAATGATATCAAGCACTCAATTACCTTTTCTTTTTCATATTTGTTAAATTATCTACTTCTGTGGCATGTATGTATCCAATAATTATTGCCAATATTAATTTTATGTTTCTCGTTCAAGATTTCTTTTTAAATTTTCTGTATGTTTAGTGTCTTAAAATGTGAAACAAAACTTTTATAGATTTATTTTTTTCTTGTGGGTTACAAGAATTAATAGAAAAAAGAGTCAACCAAGTAAATTTGTGAAAGCACAAGATAATAGTAGTATGAATTTTTTTTTTGCACTGAGAGGTAGGACTACCAAAAAAAACGCTATAGCAACTTTGGTAAAAATAAGAGCGCAAAGATAAGATAGAAAAGGGGTTTTGCTAAAAAAATGCAGATGAAGAAAGGATTAAAATTTAAGAAAATAGAAGTATGAGAGAGAGAAAATGTGACAACAAAGAAAGGTACCCACAAAAATACTTGTCAAAAGGAAATGGTGCCCTCACATAACTATTGTTGCTTGTGCCTTAACCACCATAATTCTTTTTTGAATAGCTACCTATAATTTGACAAAATCTATTGGAAATGTGGGCGTTGGAAATTCCTTTGATAGAAATGTAACGTCTTTTAGAAAATACTTTATTTTGTATAATAAATAAAGGTATTTGAGTTTTATGCACTAACCACGTAAATTTATGCAGGCATGGACAAATGATCGATTGCATTCTCCTGTTCATAGAGTTGAAATGGCCAGAGAAAGTGATAGATACTCTATTCAATTATTTTCATTATCAAAACCAGGTCACTTCATAGAGGCCCCAAAAGAACTTGTAGATGAAGAACACCCTTTACTCTTCAAGCCATACGAAATACTTGGATTATTTGAGTTTGGTACTTCACAAACTGGCTATACAGACCCAATGATCTATTCAAGGCTTATTGTGGTGTTTGATATGCTAATTGTGAATTTCCGGCTAATGTTCATTCCTATTGAAATACCGTTAATATATATGGGATTTCTGACAAAACAATCATCGAAAACGTCTCCAACGAGCCACCATTTCCTGTGGGTTTTCTTTGGAAATTCGTGTTTTTTTAGTAGTGTGATTCTTATGTTTGAACTTTGCAGTTGGGAATTCATGTTTAATATGTATGTTTATTTTAGGACAAATAAAGAATTTTAAATGGATGATTTTACTCTTTAAGAGGAAATGGTTCAACTTAATCCTTTAGTATCTATTATGTTACGTGGAGAAGGTCCTGAAACATATAGAAGGTGTTCGTAATCCATTTCGTTCCTCAATGCATAATGTTAACTAGTGCAAAGAGTTAACAAGCTGTGTGGTTGAGTTAGTTAAGTCATAAGTGTAGTTAGTGTAATATTCCAAAAATTTCTAAGTTAAGACTCGAACCATTCTTCATTTGTGAATAAGATTGTACCGAGTGATTTTTAAGTGTTCTGAGGTGTTAAGATCAATTCTTGAGTGTGGGAATGATTTTGGATATGAATTAAGGTCACTAGAATCCCCTAGCACAAAGTTTAGTTGAAAGCTTTCCTACCGATTGAGTTTCAATATAAGATTTTACTTATGTCAACTTGAAACGATCATATCTCTCAGCACATAAAGAATTAGGTGGCCCATAACCAATCAAAATAAAGGTCTTTGAGTCCTTTTTCCAATGCCGCCAAGTTTGCTTCATTTCGAGCTCGAAGTAAAAAGATATGCTTGTTTTAGTGAAGCCTTCTTTTTAAGGCACCTAAATCGTTTTAGACGGGTAGTTTGGTCTTTTTCCACTCCTTCTAAGCCTAAGCCACGTTTATTCTTCACCTAATTAAGGGTCTACCCAGTTTTAAAACATCTTTTCACGTTCTTTAACACTTACAAGAATTAGAGCAAGGTCCAAGAGGAGAAAAAGCTAGGGTTCAAGTGTTCTTCAAGTTTTCATCAATTTTCACCAAAAACCTTTGTTCTTTCGAGGTATGTAAGGCTTCTCACAATGTTGTAATTATTCGTCCTCACGCCCTACATCTCAATTTAGTCAAGAAATCGTTACATCTAAAGGATCCATTCATAGTTCTTAATATCAAATTCAGTTCTTAACAATTGAAGTTTTGATTCTTTTGTTTTGTGAATCTTATAGTGTTGTTCATGCTTAGTATCACATGAACCCTATTGATTTAGTAAATTTATGTTTCTAAAGGAATTGTATGAATGTTCTCATGTATTGGTTTTGAGTTTGAGAAACAAGAAGAGTTTAGGAACGATTTTCCAATTCTAAACTAATTTGGGTATCTAATTTAAGCTTGAAAATTTGTCGGGGTGCTCGAAAGGGTGATGGGGCGGCGCGCCACCAGTGCTCCTAGGCCTGGCGCCCTGCGCCAGTAGTACGCTGGGGTCGCTAGGCCAATCTCTCCTTGTTTCATCCGACACGTGTTCCTTTAAGTTTTGGCCACGTTTACCTTCTCTGTATTAGCTCCTATAGGCTCCATTTACCTTTGAAAATTCATGTATATCCTACTCACATGTCTTAATGCACGTTCAAAACTAAAGTGAGTTTAAGAGAAAAGTTTGAGAGCTTTTATTGAGTTATTATTAAGAATTCTTTTTAACCAACAATGATCTTAAACTAATTTTCTGAGAAAGCAAAGATGAGTTGATTTTAAGTTCTTGAGTTCCTGATTCTTTTTAAAATTCTATTCCTAATTATTGAATTGTTATATGTTATGCATTGAGATTTTTGAGTTGAGTCGTTCATGTTTATAATTCAGCATGAACCCTATGAATTGAGGTTTCTTGAGATGAGTAGTATCGTTGAGTTCTGAGTACTTGAGTTTAGAATATTGAGTTTTCTATATTGTTATTGAGATCCTTGAGTTGATTCGTTCATATCTATATTTCAGCATAAACTCTATTTTGAGTTATAAATTTTGAGAATCTTTTAAAACCAACATTTGTATTTTAAACTGAGTTTTTGAGGAAGTAAAGAGGAGTTTGAGAAAGAGTATAAGGGAACTAAGTATTACCCAAATGTTTCATTTTTTTCATGAAGAAAGAAAGAATTATTTTGAGAAAAGAGAAACTTTAATTTCTAAACGAGTTTATGAGTTCAGAGATATTTCAGAGCAGTTACCTCTTTTAAGAGGATAGTTTGAGTAATTATCTAAAACTAGAGGAAAAGTATGTTTCATACATTTGATCATGAGTATATATATTATTGAGAGTAGTATTGAACACTGATATGGGGAAGAGTTCAGACAACTCAAGATCCTCATAAATCATGTATGCCAATATGGGTAAAGGATCATACTTTTTGATGAATCCTTATTGCTTAGTAGATTCACTTAGTTGAGGTGTTCTATACCCCGACAAGGTATAAGACAATTCTGGAGTATGGGCGAGAGGTTGTATCATCACATGGCTCAGTGATGGTTGTCGGTTAGAGAATCTCCCAAATAAGAGTAAAAAGTAATTTATTATATTTTTATATACATCCTTGAGTTAATATTTTCTATTTATGAAGCTTTATACATTGCATCTCTTATTATTGCTTTTGTATTAGAATTGAGTTGAGGTAAGTGTTCTTCTAGTCTTATTAGTTCAGTTATCTATGCATTCAGTTTTCCTTACATACTCGTACATTTAATGTACTGATGTCATTCGACCTGCATCTTATTATGATGCAGATACAAGTGTTCAGGGTCATGAACATGCGTTTCGTTGAGATCACTTACATTTCAGATAGCTTGGGTGAGCCTCCTTGCATTCTGGGGGACTTCACATTTATTTTCTAGTCAGTGTCTTGAGATGTCGTGGGTATTGTCCCGACATCAATCTTGAGTAATAGAGTCTTCATAGATAGATAGAGTTGAGGAGTCCTTGAGAATTTACTTTTCCTTGAGATGTATTTGCAAACTATTATACTTAAGTTATTGAGTATTTTACAAACAGTTTGAATTGAGCTTTTACTTTGAATTTAAATGTTCAAAAAATTATGTTTTAATCCTTTTATTGCTTGAGTAAGTCTTCCGCTTAGTAGTCAGTCAGGCCAAGGGTTCGCTTAGGGACCAACAATGGTTCTCGAGTGCCGGCCACGTCTAGGGTGTAGGCTCAGGGGGTGACAATTAGTTAATAGAATGCATGTGGCATGAGTTAGTTACAAACTTAGTTTTAGATATTTTATATCTTTAGACTAGGAGTGGGCATAAATACCGAAAAAATTCGGTTCTTCGGTGTCGGTTTTTTTTTTCCGGAACTTCGGTTCTTCGGTTCGGAGTTCGGTGCAGGGGTCCCGAAACTACGGTTGACCGAAGAATTGAAGTTTTATTAAATAAATTTAAAAATATTTATTATATTACTTAATTTTTAACTTTGCTTGGCCCATTTCAATTTTTATATTTAGATCCTAAACTTAAATAGCAAAAATCTAAATAACAAAATACTAAACCCTAAAGACCTAAAGTCTAAACTAAACAAGACTCAATTTAATTCAAGTTTGAGCAGCAACTTGGTGTTTCTACTTTCTACTTTATGATTTTATCATTTTATGTTGTTACTTTGAAGTGAGAACAACAAATTGATGTTCTTACATTTTATTGTTAGACGCTTAGTTGTTACTTTGAAGTTTGAAGTGTGAAGTGAATAATATTATTACTTTATCATATTCTCTCTTTATTTTTGTTGACACCGAAAAACCGATTTAAAAACACCGAACTAAACCGAACCGAAATAGAAAAAACCGAACCAAACCGATCTAGTTTGGTTTGAAATATGGTGCACACTTTTCTAAAACCGAATACCGAAGAACCGAACCGAAATTTGATTAAACCGAACTGAAGAACCGAACGCCCACCCCTACTTTAGACTATTAGACTAGTATAAAAGGTAGAGATGTACATATTGATCATATTCAATACAACTCTTCTTTCTTCTCTAATTTCTCTGTAAATTGAGCTAAGACTCAACCTCCATACATGGAGTTGTCATGGTATCAAAGCCACCGATCTTAGCTTCCTAATTTCATAGCACCGGCTATTAGTTGCTCAGATTCACCATATGTCAAAGGTGAATTAAAAGGAAACATCAAAAGTTAGGCTAGCTACAATGGCGAATGAAAGTGCAACTTAGGGTACTAGCACTAGGAATGAAGTCACTAGCCCAATCGCATTCTATGTGATTGATCAAAATCATCCATAATTTCTTCAACACACTCAAGGTAGTTATCTGATCTCTCTTCAGTTGACAGGTTCAGAGAATTATCCTTTATGGAGTAGGTCCTTTAGGATTGGTCTGGTAGGGAAAAACAAGTAAGGTTTTGTAAATGAAAGATTTTCGAAATCTATGTTTGAGTTAATATTGTATGACAATTGGGATAAGTGTAATGATGTAGTATTAAGTTGGATTATGAATGATGTAAGGCCTGGTATTCTAAGTTCTATAGTGTGTGCATCCGTAGTGTGTGCATCTGATGCACGCAATTTGGCTGGATCTGAGGGAAAGGTTTGATATAGTAAATGGATTTAGAATCTTCCAACTACATAGAAAGTACATTAATTCAGGGCACTATGCCTATTGATGAACATCATTCTATGTTGAGAGATCTATGGAATGAATATGATGCTCTTATGTCTTGTTCTAAGTAAAAAAAAATTGGTGAGTATTGTGATTATCAAAGGCTATTGCAGCTCTTAATGGGTCTAAATGATTTCTACTCCACTCCTAGGAGTCAAATTCTCATTATAAGTCCCATTTATACTCTTAACCAAGCCTATGCACTACTAATTGATCAAAAGAGTCAGAGGAATCTGTCTAGCTCTGTCTTCACAAGCTTAGGGCTAATAGAAGGCACAACATTGTACTATTATAAAGGTAACACTTACACTAGTGGTGCAGGCACCTCTAAAGGTTCTTTTTAAGGAGGTTCTAGTGTAGGATATAGCAATGGTGCCAATACTTCAGAAGAAGGATATGCAAGTTCTTGAAGAGGAAGATACAATAATAGAAAAAAAATTCTCATATGCGAACACTATGGGTGCAAAGGTCATTCTAAGGATCAATGTTACAAGATTGTTGGCTATCTTGTAGACTTTAAGTCTAAGAGGAAACCTAGTTTGCATGCAAATGAGGTAGCAGCACAAAATGAGGTTGGCCATGAGGTCAGGACTAACACTAACACTAACAACCAAACAGTATTTGGTGCAGTTTCACCCAATGGAGCATTCTTCACTAAAGATCAATACCATCAAATTCTTCAACTACTCTCAAAACTTGGTGGTTCAAATGTCATAGAGTCATCTGCCAACATAACAACTTTTGATGATACATGTAGCTCTCTTGTAGCTCTATCTTGTAATTATGTAGGTAGAAAGTGGATAGTAGATAGTGCAGCCTCTCATCATATCACTTATAATTTTGATGTTCTTGACAAAGCTGAAGAAACTCCTGCTTATACTGACAGTAAAGTTCATTTGCCAAATGGTAAAGTTGTGTTAGTTTCTCATATTGACAACACTTGTGCGTTTACTAATCAGTCTATTCCAAATGTGCTATTTCTTCCTGAGTTCAAGTTTAATTTATTATCAGTCTCAAAGATCATAAAGGAATTACAATGTATGGTAAGTTTTTTCCCTGACCTTTATGTTTTCCAGGACCTGTACACTAGTCAGGTGAAAGGGATTGGTAAACAAGAGCATGTACTTTACATACTACATCAAGGACCAAGCTACACTCCAAAGCAGCTGATCAATAGTAGGGTATCTTATGTTAATTCTGTAAAGACTAAATCTTATGATATTTGGCATAAAAGACTAGGACATGCTCCCTTTGATGTAATAAAGAGGCATGAGCCTCTCAGATCACTAAGTAGTACTGATCACCATCATTACACTGTGTGTCCTATAGTCAAGCAGACTAAGCTTCCATTTTCTTTAAGAACTCATAGGACCAAAGCTGTATTTGAATTATTGCATTGTGATCTTTGGGTCCTTACAAAGTGCCCACTCATAATGGAAAGAGTTTTTTTTGTCACTATTGTGGATGGCTTTAGTAGGTATACTTGGATTTTCTTGATTGCTTCTAAATATGACACCATAGTTGTAATCAAAAGTTTTCTCACTCAAGTACAAAATGTTTTTTCTACTAGTGTTAAAACCTTCAGGAGCGATAATGACAATGAGTTCTTTAATAATGATTTTCAAATTCTTATGTGTGAAATTAGCATTATACATCAGAGTAATTGTGTGTGTACACCACAACAAAATGGTGTTGCTGAAAGGAAACACAGAACCATCCTTGCTATGGCTAGATCTCTAAGATTTCAAGCCTCTATACCTTTGAGGTACTGGGGTGAGTGTGTAACAACTGTTGTGTATATTTTAAATAGACTTCCCTCCAGGCTACTAGATATAAGTCTTCATTTGAACGACTACATCTATATCCTTCATCTTTATCTCATCTTAAGGTGTTTGGCTACTTATGCTATGTTGCTTGTCCTAAGATAATAAATTTTCATCAAGAGTTGTTCCTACAATGTGTATGAGCTACTCCTCCACAAAAAAAGTTACTTACTTTTATGATATTTATGCTTATTCCTTCTTTGTCAATAGACATGTAATCTTTCCAGAAGACTTATTTCCTTTTAGGAATCTAAAAATATTTAATCCCATGTTTCTAGTGATTGAATATGTTCCAAGTACTGCTGAGTTTGTTTCATCCCACACTGAGCCTTCTGAAGTGCCTCCTACTTCTTCTCCATCTGGTATCATACTTGTTGTATCTGAACATGTAGTTCATGCTCTGCCTTCTTCTATTACTGGTGTACCATCTAGAAGATCAGTTAGATAAAGTAAACCACCTTTATGGTTGCAGGATTTTGTCACTAAACCTAAGTCCACTGCTTGTACTTATTCATTAGCTAAACACATATCTTATTACCATTTGTCTCCTGCATTCATACATGTTTTGAAAGCCTACTCAGCTCTCTGAACCAGTTTCTTTTAAAGATGATGCTGCTGATCCTGCATGGGTAAAGGCTATGAAGTTGGAAATTACTGTCTTTGAGTGTAACAAAACATGGAGCATAATGGACTTACCAATGGCAAGCAGGCCATTGGGTGCAAGTGAATTTATAAGATCAAGTTTCTTGCCTCATGAGATTTTGAAAGATTCAAGGCCAGGCTTGTAGCTAGAGGTTTTAGTGAAGAACTTGATATATGTAAACCTTTAGTCCAGTGACAAAGATAGTGACTGTAAGGTCAGTGGTGGCCCTTGCTGCCTCTAGGGGTTGGTATATATAATATATATCAAATGGATGTCCATGATGTCTTTCTTGATGGTGACTTACAAGAGGAAGTATATATGGAGATTCCTAGTGGGTTTTCTAGATAGGGAGAAAGTCAAAAGGTCTACAAACTACACAAGTCTTTATATGGTTTAAGGCAAGAACCTAGACAATGGAATATGAAACTAAGTGAGGCACTAGTTTAGATGGATTTAAACAAAATCATTATGATTATTCACTCCTCACAAAACATGTTGGTAATGATATTGTAGTGGTGTTAATATATGTAGATGATCTTCTGATCACTGGGAGCAATCATCAACTCATGTACAGTACTAGACATGAAATTCACCAGAGGTTCAAGATGAAGGATCTAGGGGAGCTAAAACTCTTCCTATGAATTAAGTTCTCTAGACCTAGCAAAGGGATACTAATGATACAAAGGAAGTATGTTTTAGAGCTTGTCTCTGATACTGGTCTAAGGGGAGCCAAACCAGTTCACACACCCTTGGAGCTAAACAAAAAACTCACATATGTACAATATGATGAACTTGTACCTAGTTCAAGTACTGAAAGTGATGTGTTACTCACTAATCCCACAAAGTATCAAAGATTGGTAGGGAAGCTTCTCTACATAACTATGACCATACTAGATCTTGCCTTCACTGCTTAAGTACTGAGCCAATTCATGCATTGTCCTAAGCAATCACATATGGAGGTAGCACTGAGAATTCAGATAGCTACCAACCCTATCTTCTATGAAAGATCAAAGCATACATACATTGACTGTCACTTTGTTAGAGAAAGGCTTTGTCAAAGGAAGTTGCAAACTGAACATGTCAACACCAAACATCAACTTGCTGATCTACTTACTAAGAGTCTGGGACAAGCACAACATAGTCTGTTACTGAGTAGACTTGGGATGAAAAATGCTTGCCAACCATAAGTTTGTGGGGGCGTGTTAACTAGTGTAAAGAGTCAACAATATGTATGGTTGAGTTAGTTAAGTCATAAGTGTAGTTAGTTAACAGAATGTTGAGGTGACATGAGTTAGTTACAAAGTTAGTTTTAGATATTTTGTATCTTTGGACTATTAGACCAGTATAAAAACATACATGTACATATTCAATGTATCAATGATCATATTCAATACAACTCGACTTAACCTCCATACATGGAGTTTTCATATAACTTTATGTTCTGATTGAAACAACTGGCAGCATTGAATCTTATGATAGGTAACATTATCATTGCTTAATATGCTCTACTTGTTTAAAATACTTTGGTTGGTCATAACTATTTATATCCGTTATTTAAACAGAACCTTATTTCATGTTAATTTATTTTGGATTTTTTGTTCTGGAACAAAAACCTTTTTCCACACAACTTAACCATTATGAGGTCATGTTATGATCGAAATAATTCGGTGTCATGCAGAAGCTAGTAAAGTAAACTTCAAAAGACTATGACTAAGAAGACAAATGAGAAATATACCATAAGACACAAAGATATAACGTGGTTCTGTCAATCGCCCTAGGTCCACAAAGGAGATGAGCATCCACTGTATAAATATGAGAGTACAAAATCTAGAGAGAAATAACCTCACCCAATTCACTCGAAATACAAAGAAGTTCACACAAGTGATAACGTATAACTTGTGTTCCACAAATTCCCCCTAACCAAAACTCTTAAAGCCCCTAGGACTACACTGTGAATGATTAAGTTAGAAGGAATAAATCTCTATTTCTAGAGTCCTAAATATTTTCCTACAAGAAAAGAACTAGGCAAATATGGAGATTTTATGTTTTCCTTTAAGAGAAAGAAAAACCTATTTATGGTGAAAACTCAGGGCAAATACCCAACAAATCTCCCTCTTGGCTTGAATATATGACAGAATAAATTTGCTACATCTTCTTTACATAATGTTCAATAGCTTGCATCTCCTTTCCAAAATCTATGTCTTGATACAAAAAAACCTCTCTAAAAATATAATTCTCAAACAAAAGTCTCTATTACTATCAAATAGGTTGTGGCTAGAACTATACTCGCCAAGATGAACACCTACTTTTTAATTCAACCATCGATTATCGAACCACTAAACTTAGCTCCATCATTGAACTTGGGAACCATTATTAAATCATTGAACCTGACTCTATCATTGAACCTGACTCTAATACCACTTGTTATGACCAAAATAATTCGGTGTGATGTTGTAACACCTTAAGAATTTCAAAGTTAAGACCCAAACCATTCTTAATTTAATTTGCGTATAAGGTTGTACATGTGATTCTTAAATTATTCTTAGGTTTTAAGGTCAATTCTTTAGTGTGAGAATGAATTTGCATATGAATTAAGGTCACTAGAATCGATCCCCTAGCACAAATTTGAGTTGAAAGCTTCCTTAACGATTAAGTTTTGATATAAGATTCTACTTAGAGTAACTTCAAATGATCATATATCTAAGCGCATAATAATTACGGTGGCCCATGACTATTAAATTAAGGTCTATGAGTTCTCTTTCCAATGCCACCAAGTTTGCTCCATTTTGAGTTTGGAGTAAAAGTTATGCCCGATTTAGTGAAGTCGTGGCAAGCAGTCGACGTTATACGGATGGCAACTACGGACAGTGGAATGTTCCACGAACCGTAGAGCCTTCCGTGAAGCCTTGCTGCTAAATTTTTTCAGCAACTTCTTGCATGCGTTACAAGGTTATGTTGGTCCTTTCCCAAGTTTTTAAACCCTATTCTAAGTCATTTTGAATGTTTTAACCAAGTATATATCATTCAACTAACTAATTTTTCTCTCAAAATCATCAATCTAAATAGTCAAGTATCTAGAAATTCTCTCAAAATATGGCATCTACCGTGCTTAGGCCCCTTCTTCCCTTACGTAATGAAAGAGTCCGCCGTCTGCCTTAGTAGTTTCAAATAAGGCGTGCAGGCTTTCCCCTTTAGTAGGTGATTCACTATAGAAGCGAAGAGAAGGTTGGATCAATCAAATGGGGTATTATGAGCTCTCCTCCTCACACATCTAATCAGCTCGCGTGGTTCACTAGTTCCACCGACTAGAACAAATAAGTGATTCAGTCGATACATAGGTGCGCTTGAAGTAGGGGTGTGCTGTCCGTATTGGACTGGGCCCTTATCATGTAGGGTTCTTCTTCTATATCAAGAACCCTAAAACTTCCATGTCAAAAATTTAAGATATAAAGAGAAACTTTCCATTCAAGATTTTTCCAAGTTCCTCCACTCTAAGAACTTCATAACAAAGTTTCTTCTCTAAGATCAAGCCCCAAGATTCCAAGCTCAAAGATTTCCTCTAAGAAAGCTAATGTTCTTCCTCAAGTTCAAGATTAATCAAGTTTTTCTCCAAACTTCTTCATGAACTTTGTTCTTCTAGGTATGTAAGGCTATTCATAGTGTTGGACTAGTTCGTCCTCACACTCTACATCTCAATTCAGTCAGTAGAAAGTTAAATCTAGGGTTATGCCCTCAGTTTTATGAAATTCCTATATTATGAGATTGCGATACTTTATGAATTTCACTAAAAATATTTTGAGAAAGTAATTTTCCTTACATTGATTTTGGAAACTAAAGCGAGTTTAAAGGAAAGTTTAAAGCATTATTTTCAAAAGGAGTTTAAGGGAACTTAAATGGTTCGAGATGTATCATTTTTACATTGAAAAAAAGAGCGCTATTTTCAGAAAAATATAAAGAGTTTTCAGAAAGATTTAGTATAACTTCAATTACCTCTTAAAGAGACCTTTTGAGAAATTATCTCAACCGGAGAGTACTTTTACATGAACATACAATTAAATTTTGGGAGTAGTATTAAGCACCGATTTGGGGTAAGAGTTAAGATAACTCAAACTCCATAACCTACGCTAGCATAGATAAGATCGTACCATCAGACTGACGACTCCTCACCTTCCTCAAGAAGGCTTTTTAGTGGATCCATCAGTTTAGTTGCGTTCTATACTCCGACAAGGTATAGAGCGGCTCTGATAACGTGGGTAAGATGTTGTATTATCATGAGACTCATAGTGATGGTTGTAGGTTAGAGAAACTCCCAAGTAAAGTATAGTAAATTGTATTTTTATTTATATATTTTAGTTCAGTATTTGCTACTATTGTATCCTTACGGTAAGAGCTTAAATGATTTTTCATCATGATTTATACTATACATCAGTTGAGTTACCTTTAGATATTTAAGTTCAGCTATTTGTTATTCAACTATATTACATACTTGTACATTCAATGTACTGATGTCATTCGACCTGCATCTTTTTATGGTGCAGATTCATGGACTTAGGGTCCTCAACAAGAGTTTCGTTGAGATCACTTTATCCGTTCGCTAGCTTTTGAGTGATGCCTCCTTGCTTCTGGAGGACTCTAGTTTTTATGAATTGTTAGTAATAGCATTTGGAGGTGTCGTGGGTCTTGTTCCCACGCCCATCTTTATACAATAGAGACTTCATAGATAGACAACTTTGGAGAGTCTTTCAATTTTAGATATTTTATTCAAAACTATGTTTCATACACACAATATTTAGAGAGTTTTGAGTTTCAGTAAACTGTTGTTAAATATTTCTTTCAATTTGATGTTTGTGTATACTTGAGTTAGTCTTCCGCTTATAGTCAACCAGGATGAGGGTTCCCTTGGGGACCAACAATAATTCTTGAGTCGGCAACATAATAATTTTTTTTGATATATAATGTATCATGATACTTTTTGATACATGATGTATCTTGATATGTGGATATGTTAAAAAAATCACTTACCTCTAAATTTATGTTTGGACGACTACCCTTCAGCTACAGTCTTGCTATTGTAAGAAGAAATATATGTATATAAACATTTATCATTAATTAAATTCTTTATCTGATATGAATAATCACAAAAATGTGAATTTAAGAAAATCTTTTATTTGATTTTGAAGAAATTAAAAATAATCCTGCTAAATTAATGGAATCACGACGAAAGAGACGAAATTGAAATATACCAATAATTTGCTATTTAAATAGTACTCCCTCTGTCCCTAATTACTTGTCCACTTTTGAATTGACACACCTATTAAGAAAATAATTAATGACATAGTGAGTTTACCATTTTACCCCTATTAATTATAAAGTGAATGAAAAGTTCTACATTTTTCAAAATAATTAGTTATTTAATTGAGGGTATAATATGTAAAAAAAACTATTCCTTTTTTGATTTGTCAAAATGAACAAGTAATTAAGGACAACTATAAAAAGAAAAGTAGACAAATAATTAGAGACAAAGGGAGTAATACTTTAACTTTATTAAAGTAGAATTTTACAGACTGATTTTACATTGGAAAATGAAAAATTCAAGTGAAGCACGGAATTAAACGCGTCCAATGGATCATAATATAACACGCTTAAGTTATTGACGAGAAATAGACATAAAACCGTCTACTTTTAGTGACACATGAATCAGTACTTCTACTGTGCAACAATATTTACTCCCTCCATTTAAAAAAAAAAGTGATTTAATTTAATTTGACACAAATTTAACAAAATAAAGAAAACTTTTAAATTTTATAATTCTAAATTAAAGTTATGTCAAATGTACAAAATTATTCTTTAATTTTGTGATCTTAAACATATCACGTGAAAAGCTAAAATCAAAATTTTACAAAAAAAAGAAGAGGTCATTGTTTTTTAAACAAACTATAAAGGAAAGTATTCTTTTTTAAACAAATGAAATATTTATTACTGTATTGAGTTTACCTACTTCTTAAGAAACTATAAATAAAAAAGTAATTTTAGTATATCACCATTTGAATATAATAAATACAATATCTTTAAAAAATAGAATAAGGAAAATAACTATAATTAATAATAAGGGTAATTTAGCAATTAAATATAAAATTATTCATAGATTTCATAAAGTGAATAATAATTGTTGAACATCTCAAAACAGTATAGTGAACAACTACTACCTTTGTTCCTAATCACTTGTCCAATTTTTCTTTTTATTGGTCCATTTTGACAAATTAAGAAAAGACAATTTTTTCCCTGTTATGTCCTCCATTAATTACTTTGAAAAAGATAAAAAAAATTGAAAATATTAAATTTTTATTTCATCTACTTCATAATTAATAGTGATTCAAAAGTTTACAACATTAAAAATATTTAATAGCTCAGTTGTTTTGACTATCTGATATTTCAACAGTTCTATGAAATGTTAATTTATTCAAGTTTTATCTCTTAGAAAAAGCGAGAAACTACTAGTTTTTTCTTTTAGAAAAAACAAAATTCAGTAAAATAAAATAGGAGAGAGGAAATGAAAATCTCTTTCTCGAATCTATTTTATATATCACACTCAACATTAAAATATTTGGTATATGAATGAAGTCATGGTCTATTCAATAAAAAATTAGGAGACCATCTCTTTCTCGAATCTGTTCACTACCCCAATTTTAAAGATATGGACAACAATATTAAAATATTTGGGGTATGAAGTCAGGATCTAATAAGAGTTTGATTCACCTTCTCATTTCTCTTCACTACCCCAATTTTAAAAATAAATAAAAATACAAAACTTAATTAACGTGTCTAAGTAAAAAATGATATCAACTTAAGATGTTTTTAAATATGTTCAACCTTCTTTATACGTTTATACTAACATTATATGTGCATTAATTTTTGCAGCGATTTGATAAAATCTTATTCTAATCCACTTGTGGAATTGGATGAAATGTTGAAAAGAATGATTTTGGAGAATTTGAGATTAAAAAATCACATTGATAAATTGTTAAATACCAATTATTCCCTATTTAGATTTACACATTACAAGGGATCATCAATTATTAGTGGAGATGAAAATAATAAAGCTGCTGGATTGGGTGAGCACACATAAGGTAACTTTTTGACTTTTATAACACAAAATCAAGTCAATGGATTACAAATCAACAAAAATGGAGAGTGGATTGATGTCAATATTTCACCAAATTCTTGTGTTGTTTTGACTGGTGATTCTTTTAAAGTAAGTGTTAAGTTTTTAGCTAGTGTTATTATCTTGTTGGGAACTGCATTGTTTGAATTTTTTAAAAATATTGTTACACCTTATTGGATTCTTCAAAAAAAAAAAAGGTATAGGTTTGAGAGGATCCAAAATATATGTGAAGAATAAATCGAAAGTTGGAACAACATGGTTAATTTCTTCATGCAAAAAATGAAAATGAATCTTGATATTTGTTGGAATCTATGTCTCTCTGGAGTTTCCAAAAATATTGTCACACCTATATGTTGGATTATTCTCCAAATGCATTTTTGAAGGACATATTGAATACTCTCTCTTGTTCCTTTTTTTATATTTAATTTTGACTTTTACTTGTTTTTTTTTACTTCTCATTTTTTGACAAATCAAGAAAAAATAGTATTTTTATCTATTATACTCTCGATTTATTTAGAAAGTTAATGATTTTTAAAAAGGTAGAACCTTTTTAATGAGTAAATTGATTTTGAGATTTTATCAATTAATAGGGGTAAAATGATAAACTCATTATGCTAATTATTACTCCCTCCGTCCCTAATTACTTGTCCACTTTTTCTTTTATAGTTATCCCTAATTAATTGTCCATTTTGACAAATCAAGAAAGGACAAATTCTTTTTATCTATTATACCATCAATTAAATGACTAATTTATTTTGAAAAATGTAGAACTTTTCATCCACTTCATAATTAATATAGGTAAAATGGTAAACTCACTATGCCATTAATTATTTTCTTAATAGGTGTGCCAATTCAAAAGTGGACAAGTAAGTAGTGACAGAGGGAGTATTTTCTTAGGTGTGCCACTAACCTAATTTATTAGAATTACACAAATCTAAAAATTAGAGGTCGTTTGGTAGAGTGTATTAGGAAAAATAATACATGCATTAGCCTTGTATATTACTAGTACCTTGTTTGGTACTCTTTTCTAACCTATGTATAACTAATGCAATCATTAGTTATACACTCTATTGCGTATTAAGGTATATATTACTAATACCACGGATTTCTAGGTATAGCAATGCAATGGTTTTAATGCATGCATTAGCTCAATTAAAGACTCATTTGCCCCTCAAATCCCTTTTTACATCTTTCCATCATAATAGTAGAGGGTATCTTTGTAATTTTTTTTTTTTTTATGCAATGCATGTTATTTTTAATGCCTCAAACCAAACAATGCATAAAAATAATCTATGTATAATTAAAGCAAGCATAATTGATACATGCATTACTAATACACTCTATTTAACAGTATTCTTATACGCTCTACCAAACGACAATGTTGTCCCACTGTTTCATTATTTACCAAAATGCATATTTATAATATTTGTTGGAATCTGTGTTTTCTCGAATCTCTAAAAATGTATCCCACTAGTGTTGAATTATTTTTCAAGAGGGCAATCTTAAATGACCACAAAATTTGGTCAGAAAATTAAAAAGTTTATAATATTTTTTTTATTTTAAAATAAACTAATCTTTTTTTCATTTTTTAGTTAAAAGGTATTAGAGTTAAAATGGTAAAAATATTCAAAAAGATAAAATAACATAGGTAAAATATCATTCTAGCCAAATTTTCTGGCCAAAAGGATTTTTCCTTTTCAAAAATGCATATTTTTAAACGGAAAAATCCTTTTTGTCAGAAAATTTGGCTAAATTTTTTAAACAATAACATATGAATTATTTTTCAAAAATGCATATTTATAAGATTTGTTGGAATCCGTGTTTTCTCGAATCTCTAAAAATGTTATCCCATTAGTGTTGGATTATTTTTCAAAAATGGAAAATATATTTGGCAGGATACTTTTTTGGCACGACCTTACTTTTTCAGGGTAAGGTCGTAATTTCACAAGGATGGGAAGAGTGATAAGGTAAATATTTTTTTCTTGCACCCATAGTACCTTCTAAAGTAAAACCACTAAAAGAAGAGTCTTAAATCACTAGATGGTTTCAAGAAATTACACTGCTCAAGAATTTTTTCCTTCCCAATAAAAAACACTGCCCAAGAAGCATTTATTTGTACTCACTTTAATACTCTATTCACTCTCTTTCTTCTATTTTTTTTTATCTTTCATTGTTGTTTATTCTTCCATTCTTCTTCCTTTTTAGTATCCCTTGTTTTTAAGGAGGGGAATAAGGTATATTCATTACATTTTAAAAATATTCCTTAATGTAATATTTATTAATTTATTGATTAATTAATACCTCTACAAAATAATAATAATATTTTACAATTTCAATAATTATATTCCATGTTGAGAATAGCACTACTAATTTTCATGAAATTCAAAACATTTAATGAATCCATTATTTTCTAGTTAAATTTTTTTTTTAATAATATTTCCTTAAGAGTATTAATTGTAGGGATAAAGTGAGAATTTTTTTAAAACTAATTTTATTTTAATTTAATGAATAAACAAGTAATTTAATATATATAAATAAAGGCAACTAACTAATACAACTAATATGGGATGGAGAAAGTATTGAATTGCGATGTAAAAAAAAATCGGAGCAAATTTCTTAGATAATCATCCATGTTTGAAAATTTGTCTTGTAATCACTTTTATTTCTTTTAAGACCACAATATTATCGAGTTATTCCTATTTTCCTCAAAATATAAACCTCACTCCTAATGAAATGTCATGTCATGTTATTATTTATTTTAACAATAGAATAAAAATATTTACCCCACTCTTGAATTTTATAAAAAGTAACAAAATTTAAAATTTAAAATTAACTAATATTTATTATTTATATGTAAATATTTTAAAAATTAATTATAAAAAGTTATTATATTATTTAGTTGAGTACATTAATTTAATATTGTTAGTACAATTTTTTTGTTCTGATATAAAAAATAATATATATATAATCAGTATATTGATATAATATAATATAGTTTGTGCATAAAAATATTAATATAAAATAAAAAGTGTGCGTGTATACATTCCTTCTTTTCAATCGATGAATAGTCCTTATCACTACCTCAGTAGTTTTCCTTCAGGCAATGAACAGTTTTTCACCCTAATGACCTCAGTCTCCGGCTACTTTCTTATTGTTCCTCCTTATGGCTGAAGATCGCAACCTTCACTTAAGACTATTTATAGATTTTGAGAAGATAGATATAAAAATCAACTTTTTATTTCATATAGATATTTTTACAATCAAACCATACTATATTATACTAGATACTCACAACATATTAGAAATACTTAGTACCTATAGGGAATAAAAAATAATTGATTTTCGTCCAATTCATGTGTTATACAACGTCATGTTTATATTCATGCTGTTAGCATAAGTAAAAATGAAAAATATTCAACAACATGTACACAGAAAAAGAAGAAGAGCCTGGAGGCATAAAAAAGCTTTACATCATTTTGATAAAGCAATACCAGAAATGGAACAAGCATATCTGCATGCTAGTTTAAGATCCACATCAATTATATTTCCTATACATGAAATGAAAATGCATAGAATACAAGAGTATTTTGAATACAAAAATGCTAAGGTAATTTTAGAAAAATATGTTGTATTTACAACATAATTATCCGCAACCTTGTTTAACAAACAGCCCCAAACTAATATATATAAAAGATGATGTGACACCTCTCTAAGACCACCATTCATATTTATCTTTATTTTCTCCTTTATTTTTGATATTTTTCTTTATTTTCCCCTTTTTTTTAAAATTAAAGTAGAATAATTGAATGTAATTAAGAAAGGAGAATGCATGATTGGAATTTGGAGTGACTTTTCAATTCTTCATTAATAAATATAATAACTTATACACAATAAATTAGTATGATTGTTAAAAAAAATTACAATTTCATTAATCTTTTTATTTAAATTTTTGACAATTTTCTTAATTTTTTCTATTTGTATAATTTATTAGAAAATCTAAAACTATTTCTTGATATTCATTTAAACAACAAAGGTTGATATCCATTTTCATGAAATAGTTCCCACATAACTATAGACATTAAACACTATTTTCTCTCTTCTTTTTTTGTTTTTATTCCTCCTTCATTTGCTTTATTAAAAGTCTTACATTCACAACTCATTTATTCCATTTTCACTCTTAATAATATTCATAACTCATACTTTTCATATTCATAACTCCTAAATATTTAATTTAAAATTTAAAACGCCTTATGATATTCCATCATTTTATCTTTATAAATATGATCATTCTATTATTTCATATTTAAAGTAGTAATATATATATATTTCATGTGGTATTATATTTATGTTTTAATCTTGAAGAATAAAATTCTTCAATGAAGACCGGCTTGTGAAATGAATATCGATAACGATAAAGGTTCGAAAAATTATGAATTGATGAATCGATTTTAAATTCATTTTTTTTTTATAATGAAAGTTGTAAAAATGATGCTTGTATTGTATTACTTTCTCATTTATTTATTTATTTATTATATATTTTCTTGATATCTTTTTAGCTTGATTTTTACATTATTCATGTAATTGTTGTTATTAAGAACATGTATAAGGTAGTTAAATTTATGCTCAAGTTATTTGACATTTTTTCCGTCAAGAATTTCTCTGTGCCATTTTTCTTAGGGAAAAGGGACGGATTTACCCCCGAACTTTAATAAATGGTACGTATATGCCCTCCGTTATACTTTGCGTCCACATAAGCCCTTGCCGTCCAATTATAGGTACACATATACCCCTCTCACTAACGGATCCCTATTTTTTTACACGTGTCTTAATCCTATTGAACTACTCATTTGACCCCTTTTTTTAACCCATAACTTAACTATCTGCCCCATAACCCAATACCCACCCAATTTCCTCTAAAATGAATCATAATTAAAATACCCAAGTTAATACTATTGGTCCCCACCCGATTTTTGAATTGTGTAACTTAAATGAAAAACGTGTCATATAATGTATTAACGTGTTTTTAAAATTTTGTGATAAGTTGAAATTAAAAAATTATTTATTTATATTAATGCTTAAAAAAATATGGTGGAAAATTATACGAAACAACAAAAATGAAGTGAAAGAATAGAGTAATTTCTCATTGCCAAAATGGAAATTTACAGAACAATTATATTCATTTTCATTGATATTTCACAATTGTGAATATTCGAGTAAAAGAGAAAATATAATTTCTCACTATTTTTCATTTCTGTACAATATTGAATATCCTCGAAAAAAAGACAATTTTACCCCAGCAGAAAGTTGAGATTTACAGTAATGCCCCTAGAAATCATCTTCTCCGTCGTTAAGCCAGACACTGTAATTACTCTTCCAAATCCGGCGATACTGCAGTTTCCGATGCTTCCTCATAACTCTGAAAAAACCCCATTCTTCACCGCCGAAGCAGAATGCCGGCCAGATTTATGAGCGAAGGGCTCCACTTTCTCCAGCGCAAAAAACCCTTTTCCCATCTGGTTCAGAGTGTCCTCATACATGTTGAATCCAGTGAGAAGAATCCCATCTAACCCATGAACAACAAATCTCGACTCGACAAAAAGATTCGAATCGGAAACCCGAACTCCATCAATAGTGACGAAATCGTCGTCTCCCCTGTTCGTTTCCACCAAAATATTGTAATGGGGAAGAAGGGTGCAAAGGTATGGGGAACAGGGGAAGTAAGGTTGCGGAGTTCACTGATTGTGAGTCGGCGAGAAGGGATGACGTGGGGACCTGTTAATTTGGGATGCGCGGGGACCAATAGGATTAATTTGGGTATTTTAATTATGATTCATTTTAGAGGAAATTGGGTGGGTATTGGGTTATGGGGCAGATAGTTAAGTTATGGGTTAAAAAAAGGGGTCAAACGGGTAGTTCAATAGGATTAAGACACGTGTAAAAAAATAGGGATCCGTTAGTGAGAGGGGTATATGTGTACCTATAATTGGACGGCAAGGGCTTATGTGGACGCAAAGTATAACGGAGGGCATATACGTACCATTTATTAAAGTTCGGGGGTAAATCCGTCCCTTTTCCCTTTTATTTTTTCAGTAACAAGAGTTCTCTTAAAAAAACAAAATGAAATTAGAAGAAGATAAAATTTTATTTTATTTTTGACGCAAGAAGAAAAGAAACAGAAAAGACAAAGAAACAGTTAGTATTGGGTGGGTAAGACAGAGGTCAAAATAGAATTAGCAGTCAAAATTCTTCAACGCCTGAAAACGCGATTTGTGATCCGAGTTTTCCGATCAGTGATCAGATCAGCAGACAATCGCATTTGAATAAGGGTTTGAAAATGCTTCTGGCGGTCTTATTTTCCAACTCCGAGGGCAACATCCTCGTCGAACGGTAACATACTGATTTTTCCCCCGTAAGCGATTACTTGAGAATTTCCTGTTTGAATCGATGCTTTGTCTGTTAGATTTATTTATTGCTTATGGTAGCTGTTTCATAAGATCCGCTGATTTGTGTTTAGTCTCTAGTTTTATTGTTTTTTATGGGGCTGTGTTCTGTTTGATTGGAAATCATTCTGCAAGAAGCTCAATTTTGCATTCCATTTAATGGATGCTTCTCCATATTACATATTACCCCGAGTTCCTTTTTATCTTTTTAACCGAGTTGTCTTGGGACCGATCGGGCGCCCCTCGACTATTCCACTGGATGCCCCCTCTCCTAGGCACCTCGACTAATTCCACCGGATGCCTCACTCTCCAACCACCATCAGGTAACAGGTTACTCAATCCACCAAGGCTAAGACATATGAGAAGAAATCACCTAGTATTTTTGCAAATGTTTTCAACCTACGATCACTAGGCCACATCCTTGGATGCATTATCTTGAGTTCCTCTTAGCACTTCACAAGTGGAGGAAGAAAGAGGAAATCATTTTTAATGAAGAGAATAAAGAAAGAGCAAAAGAAATCTTTTGCATTCGATTTGCTCTCTGTTTGTGTGTTGAAGTCGATTTCCTCCAAACTCTAGAATTTTTATGACTTGAGGGGTGGCTTTTGATCAGCACCTATAATTACTAGTCTACTACAATGCGACTTGATTCTAAGCTAGTTGAATTGTAGTTGGTTATAGAGATCCTGAATATCCATTTTCTCCTTTTTGACTTGTAACATCCAATACTCCACAAGTTAGACTTCTTCAACACTATATTCTCTTCATTCTCTACCGACTAAATTAAGTCCCAGCAATCACTGGAACCAATAAATGGACTTTCTATTATTGTCTATAAGAATCATTTCAGACATTTTTCTCAATGTAATTTTAGGTATACTCTATGCCCTTTAAACACCGACTCATACATATGGAGGTCATCATATGGCATGACCAGACCAATCTAAGGAACCATTAATCATCATTACCGTTGTGTGCTACTTGTCCTTATATTGGCGGTGAATGTGATCATTCTAATACTGTCTAACTTTCTATAATCGTCATCCATCTTATAGTTGCATTCTATGTTCATCTTGTGTAAGGCCCAATATTCATTCTCATATAAAATCACTGTTCTTACAGCCATTTTAAAAAGCTATCCATCACTTTGATGTTTATCATCCTATTTCATAATACTAATACTAATGTACATTCTCTAAAAACAAAATACTAATGTTGTGCTCATTTATTTCGACTATCATTTATTGATGCTATGTGTTAAATATTCATCTATTGTGTCATTTTTCTGAAATTAAGTGAGTCCAAAAATTTGAAACATTAGATCATGGACTGAAGACTTCCATTATCTTTTTTCAATTTGTATTGCACTGAGAGTTAATGGCATCAATATACATATGGGACAGCGCCTTTTCTTCTTTTGTTTTTTTTATGGATACATCCCACCACTTAATTATTCTATTGTTCTTTCAATCAAAGTTTCTCCAGCGGGAAAGGGGATTTTATTTTTCGTACAGAAAACAATTTTTTAGTTTTTCTTTTCCAGGCAGGAATGACCTCTTTTAATCTTTTCTCTTGCAGTTTTAATGGAGTACCAGCAGAGGAGCGTCTGCATTGGAGGTCTTTCCTAGTTAAACTGGGTGCGGAGAATCTTAGAGGGATTAAGAATGAAGAACTCCTAGTGGCTTGCCACAAGTATGTAAATTTGTTTTTGTGGTTACTTGGACAAACATCCCTGACCAATAGTAATAACATAATAAATAAAAACAACTGTTAGTTGGAGAGGTGAGAAAGGGGGTGACACTAGAGGAACTGTGTTAATGGGCAAGATTGCTCGCTTCTAAGTTTCCCCCCTTGTAGTGTTTGGAATTGAATTTATATCAATTGGCTGCTTGCTTCTGGAAAGCACTCTCCTTTCAGCTGAACCTTGATAAAAGATTATTGTAGTAAAGTGTGGTCTGCTAATAATTAGGACTATTTTTATCTGTAGTCTTTTCACAAACTTTTCATATGCAGGTCTGTTTACATTGTATACACAGTACTTGGAGATGTCAGCATCTATGTTGTAGGAAAGGATGCATATGATGAACTTGCATGTAAGTGTATCACACACTTTTAAGTCATCAACCTTTATGTTTAAACGGAAAAAAATAAAGCTTTCCTGATGCATGGTACAGTTTTTTAAGGCCTCATTTGCAATTAAATTTATGTTGAAAAGACGCTACAAATTGTGTTGTCTTCGTCTCATATGTATGAACTTTATTTAGATATGTTGTTTATGCCGTCTTCATGTAGCTTAAAGCATGCTTTTGGCAATTAATTTAGGTGGTTGAGTTGAAGAAGGCAAACTAGCTCTGACCTTAATTATGTGAAACGTCAATGACTTCACAAACTTTGAAGTTGCTGAATGTTCCAAACTAAGATGATTTCATGATTTGAGATGTTGCCATTTAGTCTTCAAGTATATCATCCTTTCTTTTGTGTGGATTAAGAGAAAATCTCTAAATATAAGTCAAGTAAAAAATTAGGTGGTTTATTTTCATCTGCCTGTGTCTTGGCAGACACAGTTTTCTAAGTAGCAGGTATCCGGTGGAATAGTCGAGGTGTGGACGCCCGGATATCGCCGTGATAAAAAATTAACTCAACTTACTAAATAGTTTTATCCTAATAGTTTTCCTACCATTGCTTTGACTCTATCAAATATTGGAGTTATTACCGAGATCTACTCTAGAAGAGTGTATACCTAAATATAAATGATTGAGTTTTCTGCAATTAAAACGTAATGTGCAGCTTACTTTTAGTTGTGCACCTAATTGCATCATGGTGTTCATTCCATGAAAAAGAGATTTTCAATGTGAAGCTTATTCGATGTCCTTCGATATTTTAGTGTAGATTACATAATTGAGCTGATTTTTCTTATACTTGAGGTGTTCTATTCTCTAGAGGGGGAATGCAACCACTAATCTACCACATTAGCTTAGATGACAAATCTCATTGTACCTTCCACTATGGGAACCACAAAATCTACATGTCTGCCAATATTGTTATGGGAACCTCCATCAGTGAGGCTATGTTGTCTTCCCTTAAGTTGTGTGGTGTCTTGTCAGCGGGGATTATCTAGGTAGCTTTTCCATATGCTGGGATGTCTGTTCTACACTTGTATAGCATCATCAAACTTGTCTTTCCATTCTTTTATATAGACTTATTGGCTTTATTTGCAGTGTCTGAAGCAATCTTTGTTATAACATCTGCTATCAAGGATGTATGTGGAAAACCTCCAACAGAGAGACTTTTCCTGGATAAGTATGGAAAGATTTGCTTGTGCCTGGATGAAATTGTGTGGACGGTAGGATAAAATGTCTCTGTGTTGTAACATAAATAATTTCACATGCTTGAAACTCTCATCTTCTCAAGTATTACAGTATGTTTCTAGTTGGAGAAGCATACAGTGGTTATGAAATTCTTAAAGCTATTATTAACTTGCTGCCGTCTGGCTAATGATATTATTCCGCTTTTGTATTTTGAAGGGGTTGCTTGAAAACATTGACAAAGATAGAATCAAGAGACTTGTTAGGTTGAAACCACCAACAGAGTTCTGATGAAGATTTTTCCCAGTCTCTTGTTTATGCAAAGCTCCTGGGACTCAAGCTGCACTCTGTACGTCAAGTATAGTTTAAATGCACGTTTTGTATCTTCATTTGGCTTATGGATTGTTTGTTAGTAATTTTATTAGCAGGTTTTAGCACTTAAATTTGATTTATTTACTTGGCCAGCTAAGAAAAATCACTCCCCATATTTCTAATTGTGGAGGACCATAACCTTTGAAAAGTGGAGAAGGGATGAATGGATTCCTATTCCTTCTCTACATTCTTCGATTTGTTTGAGTTGGTTCTTTGAGGATTGTATCTCTATATTACCCTTTTAATTGAACGGAATATGGTTTCCGACCTCTGAATTTGTGTGTTCATTAATGGTCTTTAACTATGTAACTTCTCTTTAAACTTAGTAGTTTTTGCCTTGGCTTATGTGTATTGTCCCCATTGTGGATGCCTGGTACTTCCCTCTCTCACCAGCCTCCCCTAATAAAATCAAATTCAACACCAAAACGCTATGGATTTTACCCCAACTTCTTTCATCTACACAAAATGCAAGGATTTTACCCTAACTTCTTTCATCTACACAAAATAGATTAAAAGTTATGCTAGCCACAACAATACATTAGCTTATTCTGAAATTTTAATATATCATCAATTTTGAGTTTAATCAGAAATTTCTGTAAGAACATGCTTGAAGTCTAAACCAGGAAGTAGAGTTTTAGATAAGGACTATTGTGTATTTATTTTCAACAGAAAAGATTGACATGAAGGAACCGCAGCTCCAGCTACCAAACAAACCATCCCTAACAGATACTTAAAACACATCCCTATCATTAGACTAGAATGTCTATATACTTGCTCACTAAGATACACAGCGCCACGAATAAGCCAATACTGTGTCCAGACTCTAAAAGATAGTCTACTACTCTTCCTTGCCCTGCGGTTTAGGTTTATTCGTGAAGTTTCACAAGTAAAGTTTGAAAAAGATAAAGTGTATACAGACTTTTTTTTCCTACCTCGTGCACTGCACTTAATATATTTTGCATATTTATACCTCATTCGTGATGTATATTGTCAGCTAATTTTCAGATGCTACAAATATTGTCAGTTTACTTGTTTTGTAATGATAAAATATTTTTTGCATGCCAAACACGTTTGTACTATTTGTAGCACCAGCCATCCGTTTTACCTGATACCTTCTGTCTACGCTCATTAGACGCGGAATGACGAATATACCCTCTCCTTATTATCCAAACATTAGTCGTGTACCGTTCCAAGTTTCGTCACAATTAGTAAACGCCGATTGCCATATCATATTCCAAAAACTGGTTAACAAGTTTTCCTAACAGAGGGTTCTCGATGTCACCAGCCATGACCAGCCGGCCGGCGATGCTCTTTCTTCTCGTTATCACCGTCGCTTCCATAACTTCCGGTGTCCAAGCATCAAGATCCATCGTGTTCTTGCCCCAGCCTTTATCATCCCTCGACATAATCAACACCACTCTGCACCAGGTACGATTCAGTCATTTCTTCTTTCTTTTTTTTTGTTCCGTTCAGAAAATTTGATATTCAATTAATTAATCAAACAATTTGTTTTGAGCATCGATTAATCTAGGGACAAAATGCACGCTGTTCATTTACGGTAAGCATAAGGACAAGCTGCTCATCTCCAACTTACACCAGAGACCAAATTAGTCTAGCCTTTGGCGATGCTTATGGAAATCAGGTAACAAATACCGATTCTCATACAGCTTTAAGCTCCAATTTGTTTTAATTTTACTGTTCAATTGTCCAATACGGATCGGAATACCATTTTTTCCCCCAGGTTTATGCACCACGGCTAGATGACCCAGCAAGCAGGGCTTTTGAGCGGTGTTCGAAGGATACGTATACGGTACACGGTCCATGTACGTATCAGATCTGTTATGTGTACCTGTACAGGAGCGGATACGATGGATGGATACCTTATGATGTTACCATCTACGGCTACAACTCGAAAGCCGTCACCTTCATCTACAATGTTGCCATCCCTGGAAACACTTGGTACGGCCACAATTACTGCCGTTCACGTGCTGTGAAATCTGCCGGAAACTTGGGCTGGAGTTTGCTTTCTGTTGGTTCCACTATGTTGTATACAATTGCTGGGCTATTTCGTGGTTAGAGTTTAAGGGCCTTTTGGTTGTTTCTTTCTAAATTGGGCCTTGAATGGAAAGCCTGCCTAGTCCAATGGGATTTGTGGGATGGCTTGAACAGTTTCTTTTTGGGTTATTCATGTCTTGTTGTAATAAATAAAGTGAATGTTAATGCCACTTAGGTATGGTAAAGTTAGTTACTTTGGTCTATTTTACATTGTTAAAATGCAAGACAAATTTTCGATATTCGTAGGTTTAGCAAGATGTGCTGCTATCCTTAGGGATGTATTGGAAGAAGTTAGATATCTCAACAACGATAATTGATGAAGATATGATTAAATAAAAGTGTGTTTTCGATTTAGTTTAAATTTACAAATGAAATTTCCACACATGGTATAAAGTAGTATCAGATATCATTATCAAAACGTGATCGTCCCAAATTGATTGTCACATGAGGACAAAAGACTTTATTTAAAGATAGATTTAACGATGCGATGTAATATGACTTAAAAGTAACAATTAACGACACAATACAATAAGCAACAAGTCTAATAACCATCCAAACAAGCTAAAAAACTCAATCATGAGATACACCGAATCACAGATTTTTTCATTAAAAAAATGGTTATCGATTTCGTTAGACTGAAGTAGCAAGCAGATCTACTTTAGGAAATAATTCTTGTTAGTTCTTTAATTCCTTTTAAAATAATATTTGTAGTCCAAATCCAATGTAAAGTCAAATTTCTAGTACTTTTAAATAAGGCTGCTAATTTATAACGGGTGTATTATTATTAGTATACCAAATTATAATTAGTGAATAAAATCAAATAATTCTACCTGCCTTAGCCTTGTGCCAAACTTTTCCTATGTATCCAACGTTGTTGATTTATTTTTTTGTAAGCAGGAAAACTTGGTGAAATTTGAACCGAATGGAATTACATGTAGGTTGAAATATCAATCTAGTAGATAATATAGGTTAATCATTATTGTTGGTATTTATAATTCTATTTATTTTTGGTTGCTTGTCCTTCGACTGAAGTGATAAAGGAGGCTCGATCAATCGTACCACTATTTAAATTAATATTAATAAGTTTCCTCGAATTTATATAGTACGTACGATAAGTATTTTCTTTTCCTTTGTAGACTTTGAACGCAACTAAAAAGTCCAAATAATACTACTTGCGTAATTCGTATTGTAAGAAGTTAGATATTCTTTCTATTATTTGCTTCGATAGGCGAGAAAAAGTGAGAGATCCAAGAGGGTTAAGCAACTTGATCTATAAAAAAAAACGTTAGTCAAATATATGTATTTATTTTATATGAAACTTCAATAAAATGATACTGGTAAATGGTGGACGATTTTTATATTTCATAATTTCCGCCTTTTTATGTGACACTATAATTATTAGCTATTTGGAGAGTCTAATGATTTTTTCATTAATCATTTTTAATTTCTTTAAATATGTAAATTTACGTTGAAAATTAGTTGGTTTAATTCTCGTACTCTTAATTGTGTTGCGTAAAATGGAATGGATGGCGTAGTTGTTTTGATACGAAAATGTATGCTAGTTATTGTGATTTGTTACTTACATCTTAAGTAGTGGAGGGAATCATGGCTTTTAATTATTATATGCTTTATTTATATAAGTAGAAGATTTAGACATTCTTACTATGCATGATTCTTGTACTACCTAGATCATGATGATTAGTAATTCGCAGTTTTACTTGGTAACTTTCTTGGTTTTGTTGTGCATGGTTTCTTCTGTATGGAGTGCTGATATTAAAACTTTCAGTGTCATCGATTTTGGGGCTGTCGGAGATGGAAGAACTGATGATCTCCCGGTACATAAAAAATTATTTTTATTTTATTTATCTATCGCCGAAGGCCCGAGTAGCAAGCTACTCTGATGGATCTTCCTCTTAAAAAAAAATGAGTTAACATCGTGTGAGTCAATGGCCCACATGAACTCATACTATACTTGATCTTAGCCAAAAGGCAAAGATAAAGGTATACACAAAGTCACAAATATTAATTAATTTCTTAAATTTTCTCGTATTTTTTTCTTTTTTATCATATAGGTGAGAATTTGTAAACATTTGATCATGTATATATGCAGGCTTTCCTCAAGGCATGGGAAGCTGTGTGTCAATCGGAATCCAGTCGTGTAATTATTGTTATACCAAAAAGAAAGAAATTCTTACTTAAGCCTTCAGAATTTGATGGTCCTTGCAAGCCCTCCAGTATACATATTCAGGTCATGATGCCCTTCACCTACAATTTCCAATAGAATCTTACTCGTCAGAAAAGTAATTGTTTTAGATTTATGTTAGAGAAAAGACATAAAATGACACCTGAAGTTGTATCGAATTTTCAAAAAGACACCTTAACTATGCGGGCGTCCTATTATCCCCACAAACATATTAAATATCGTTGTAAAAAGACCATTTTAACCCATGGGTAGATTTGACAAATAATTTTGTTAATTTATTTTTATTTATCCTGTTGCAGGTATCTGGAAATATAATTGCACCTAACTCAAAATCGGCATGGGATGGAGCTGCAACCAATGCATGGCTCACTTTTGCTAATATTAACCATCTTACTGTTAATGGCAATGGAGTTTTTGATGGCCAAGGCCATATATGGTGGTCAAATGCTTGCACGAATGATAACACATCCCAAGTAAGCTTAAAATCTTAGTATTTTCATGAAGAAAATCGTAACGCTAGAAGCATTCAAATTTCTAGCTAATTTCTTACCTAAGGAATTATTATTTTTTGACCAGGAAACACAATGCAAAGGACCAACTGTAAGTATAAAGTATACACAATCGTTTTCAAGTTTCCTGTGTATTAACGTATATATACTAAAGTAACGTGATGATCATCCAATATATATATATATATATATAGGCATTGATTTTCAGAAGATGTGATCAGCTACGAGTTAGGGGAGTAACGATTATTAGAAGCGCTAGAAGTCATATCATATTGACTGCTTGCAATGAAGTTAGCATTGCTAATATTCGTATCATGTCCCCTGGTGATAGTCTCAACACCGATGGGATTGACGTTTCCGGTAGCACTAATGTACGAATACACAACTCTCTCATCGCAACAGGTACATTTTCACTATCGATGAATTTAACTTATACACACTGGTAGTTTTCACCGTTTAGTGACTTAAAATAGTACAGTAATGATAACTGATAAGTACTTAAACTATTAACCTGAAAAATAAAGCAAGTGACTAGGCTATAAAAGTTTGAATTAACACTGATAGTATAAAAGCTTTTACACTAAAAAGAGTCGGTCCGGTGCACAAATATCCCACTTTCATGCTGGATTTAGAGAAGATCAATTGCACCCTAAAAAGATGTGGTGTAGAAAACCTACCCTGATGCAAGTACCAATGGTTGACTCCACAATTCAAACCAGTAAGTTATAGGTCATATAGAGACTTCCCTTCATGAAAGTTTTTACACTATCAGGGTATATAAGTTAAATCCCTACTACTATTACCAAGGGGCAGAGTTAGAGTTGAGCTCACGGGTCCGATAGAAAAGAACTAGAATCCCAAACTCATAAACTTCAAATCCTGGCTCAATCTCTAACTATAACTCCATTTTGATTTATCCATGAACTTACACTTCTTCAGGAGTGCAAAATCTGGCTTAATTTATTCTTATTATAACGGGTTTACTCCACATATTTTGGGCAATGAATTATGATAGGTGACGACTGTATTGCAATAGGAGGAGGATCGTCCAACGTTAGTATTAGCGGCATAACATGCGGACCTGGCCATGGTATTAGGTAATTGTTGGGTTTTCAGATTCTAGTTCACTAGAATGTTATAAATTGCAAACAAGAACTTTGAATTTTTTTTTAATGGATCTAGTATTGGATCCTTGGGAGAAGGAGGATTTGAAGTAGTGGAAGATGTGAACGTACGAAATTGCACGATGAAAGACACCTTAGCAGGACTAAGGATTAAGACCTGGCAGGTAATGTCCACTTAGTTTTTGACCAGCTTGGAAATGCTCAGACTCAGATAATATTCGTCATTTACACCTGACAAATACTGCAGTAATTGTTACAACCATAACTAGCTAACATATTTCGAATGGAACAGGGAGGCGAAGGGTATGCAAGGAGGATTGCTTTTGAAGGAATTGTATTTGTTGCAGTCAACAATCCCATCATCATCGACCAGTTTTACTGTCCCAGCCGAGTCAATTGCAAAAATGATGTGAGAAAACAAACAAAAGATATATAGACTGGAAACTAGGGAGTAGGGACTGATTGTTGAATTTCATTACCAACTGATTGTTTTGACTAATTTAATGCAGACAGCTGCAGTTGCATTGAGCGACATAACATTCAGAGGAATACTAGGGACTTCCCTGATGGACGAGGTGATAAATCTGAGCTGCAGCGAGACTGTTGGCTGCAAAAACATACTTCTTGATCGAGTGTATATATCATCTGTTAACGGTAACCCTGTTCATGCCAAGTGCATCAATGCTCATGGAAGATACACTCATACTAGCCCTGCTGTGAAATGTCTGCTGCCACCATAGTTTTAATTTCACAATGCCTTCTTGTTAAACAAAGACTAATAAAGGAGTAGGTAGGGAGAAGGAGAGACATGTACCATTGTTCTTAACTATTATAGGCTTATAGCTATTTCGTTATTTAGGAAATTATTATATTCAAGGCATATGGATACAGTTTCTGTAATGAATAACCACTCAGAAGTCAAAAGCCACTATTGTGTTTCTTTTCTTGATATATTTTTTCTTCATCTTGAAACCGGTAACTTTCTTTTCTTGATTTGTTCATTAGCCACAATAATGTTTTTGTGCAAAACACTCTATTCAACTGTTACAATTTTACATCTATGTCCTTATTTTAGGCAATTATTAGATTCAAGTCTTATGGATACATATTCTTTAATTGAATAACTAATCAGAGCCACAATTTTCCTTTTTAGAAAGCTGGAATATCTCTGTACACAGAACATTCTATTCAAATTAGAGGGAAAAAGAAATCGTAGAGCATTTCATTAGAGTTGGAACTTATGTATAAACCACAAGTTACTAGTATAACAGATATAACTAATTGACAGAATAGGACATCAGATAAAAAGTATGAACTTCAATAGAGAAACAATTGATAAGATTGTTTGTTTTTTCTCTCTATTCTGTAACCAGTCATAACACCAGAACCATACAACAACAAGAATCAAGTTTAGATGCTAAATATGCAGACAACAGCAAGTCATAATAAACTATATCAAATTATGTTCTATACAAAAGAGTATTTTACTTGCACGAGAGAAGAAGTACCAGTTTCTGTATAGAGTATAATCACATGAACTGGAGCAGCCAAAGGGTGCTTAGAGTCTCCATTTATATCTCACATGATTCGGAGCGGCCAAAGAGTGCATAACGGTTGTTGGCAACATTATCATATGCAAAGTCTCGAATGAATCTGCTAAAATGAGGGAAAAACTAAGCAACACAAGTGAAGCAAATTCCTACATCCACCATGATTGGGATAAGAACAGTGAAACTTACAGAGGCACAAACTGTAAGAAGAAGGCCAGCTGAGGGAAAGGCAAGTTAATGTACTCCATAATCTTCAGAACAGCTTCGGATTTCACATAAGACCTGAAATGAAAAAAGTGATCACTAGTTACTCCTGCTATGATTGCTACAACATTAGTATCGTCTGGACAACATTTGAATTGAAGTTGAAAAATAAATTGAAGTCGAAGTTGGGAAAAAGGTACTCCAATATGTAAAAAGTCAGGCCCCTTACTTCCCTCCTTCCCCCCCACCCCCTTTTTTTCCCAGGGAACATACAGCATACCTATCTTTTTCAACAAGCACAACACTTGAAATATCATCGGGAGCTCTGCCAGATCTCCTCAACAGGTTCTTCCCTGCCTCACTTTGTAAAGCTTCATACCTAATTCTCCTGGATGTCAACAGAATGAGGAATTAAAGAAAAAATAGTCTTGAAGAAAACCAAAAAACCACAGAACAGAAAATGATGATGACAACAGTAAGAAGTCTGACTGCTAAAGAGTCGATAACATTTCCTTGATTTAATGAGCTCAGACAATTTCTGTTAGCAGACTCGTCTTCTGATAAAATAACTATGTGAGACTCTCTTTGCATCAAATTTATATAAAAACTATGTGATATCTGGGCTTACAATATCAAATTTCCATTTATACAATATCTCTGACATAGAAGTAACCAGATATGATTAGTGAGAATGACTGCAGCAGACAAACTCTACAGAGCTCTCAAGCATTTGCCAAGACAACAGAGTACAATAGAACAAATGTTAAGAGTGAGACATAAGGTCAATCTCTGAAAGCAGACCTAGTACATAACTCCGGTCACAACTTATAACTTGGTGAACCAGGTAGGAGATCAGATCAAGAATTATCAGACTCTGCTCTCCTATAAAAAGTACTTAACAACTTTGCAATCTTTTACATATGGAAAGAAGTTCGAATCTATATCCTTTCAGCCAAACACAAAAGAAGAGGGAAAACACAAACCTTTTATTATCATTATCACGGACAAACTTTACACCTCCATTACACAGGTTGCACACACCTAGAAAACATGCAAAACATTTCTCAGTTTCACGCATATTGTTATCCGAAACCACTAAAACAGTATACTAGCTAACCTTTTCAGATCAATTACTTTTAGTTCTAAACTTGCACTTCAAGATAATACAAAGAAAGTTATGTCACTCAGGAAGGTTCTGGTCAAAACTAGAAAAATTATTTCAACTAGACTACAACAGACCACACAAAAACGATGACAAAGTTATGCTTGAGAAACGCCTGATTCTCTTTTTGCTACAACTGAGGAAAAAGGCTGAACTTTTAGGCATTAAGGAAATTCAAGTTTTGCAATAATGAGCAACCAAAAACATCTAAATTCAATTTCTTCTTAATTTTCAATAAATTCAGTTAATTTAAAGGAAATACAGCATTCAAAAGTCCTTCATTTTTCAACAATTTCTAAAAACGTAAAATCTAATCCAATTAAATTAAAAAGAAAAAATGACGCAATAAATCAAAGATTATACCGTCAAATAACATTATAGGGCGATTATCAAGCTCAAAGAAACTAGCAGTTTCCTCCACCCAATCCACTGCCGCTTGACGGCTGCTACTGCTGGTGTTCGGTGGCGTTGATAGAGTTGCCAACGGAGTGAATTGCCGGCGAAACCTAGCATGAAACGGCGGCGTTACAGTCAATCCCGCATAGCTAGCGGGTAAAGTGATCGCCATGTTCATTGGAACCAACTTCAAAAATCGGTTGTTCTTTTGTTGATAAAAGTGGTGGTTAAAAATTAAAATTAGCCCTTGCCTCTGCAATTAGTAGTCCCTGAGAAAATGTTCACATTATGGCCACGTGGAATTACCAATACCTCTAAATCAATATTTGCCTTTTTTAAAAAAAAAAAAAATACTATTTCCAAATATAAATATTAATTTTAAAATTACTTTTCAAAAATAATTTTTTTGGGGGAAGTAATATTCTTTTGAGAAATTTAACCAAACAATTCTATACTAACGAAATGACAATAATGAAAGCAATTGTATCAATTGTCAAATACTATAATCAATTCTGGGTCGTTTGATTGGGAACAAGTTATCCCAAGATTAATTATTCTGGGATAGTTATCCTAGGTGAGGCTGGTATGACTAGAACCCACAGCCTCAAGGAATTTTCATAACATTTTAACCACTAGTGACTAGACTAAGTATTTAATTTATTTCAAGAGGTGTCAATCCTTATATATGTATTTACTAAATCAAAATTTGACCTCTATATACAATGTAATTTTCCGACGAAGGAGTGTCGCTTGACACCCCTTGGGTGAAGGTAGGTACGCCCCTGCCACCATGTATATGGGATAACTTATCTCAGTTATCCCAAACAAGACACCAAATTTTTATTTCAGCCCTATTATTTTATCTCATGACTATTTATTCTTACCTCTCACACCAAACAACCCCTAAATACCTAACGAATGCATTTTATAGGATATATACAAAAGCGGTTTACAAAGAATGTTCAATCAAGTTGTTGTACAATTGTAGCTAGGAATTAGATTGGACTAAATATATTCTTAACTAAATTTTGTGTGAAATTAAAAAAAAATATAAAAGTGCCTAATTAGACCAAACATATATGGTGAATTTAGCCCACTTTAGTGACATTTTAGATAAAAACACACCTAATAAATTTTGATTTTTTTAATTTCATATTTAAACTATCACCAAATATTTATAGAAAAATACATAAACTATATAAGTTAGTTCATTTTTTATCTGAACAATGATAGTATTTCAGATATAAAAAGTGAACAACTATAAGCTCGATATATTTGTTTTTGACCCTTAAACTTTTTGAAAATTAATCCTTTCTGCCGGTTCAATTAATACCCGTAAAGATACACCGAATTTATACACACCCGCCCGCCCAAGTGAAAAAGAAAAAAAAAACGAGTCTTCGAGGTTTGAGACACTGTTGAAGTCCTCTGGGGTTTTGAGAGACTCAGGTTTTGAAACAGTAGCAGTCTCTTGGAGTGGAGACTGGAGAGACAGTGAAGTTCCCAAAAACCGCACGAAGTAATCTTGTTTCATCTGTTTCTCCTGGACTGAGCTTTCATCCAGGAGATGACACCAAGTTTACCATTTTCTAATTCATATGTCTAAAACCCTTCTCTCCCGCATTAAACCCCTCCACAACCCAAAACCAAAACCCCCTTCTTCTTCTTCCAACTTCCCTTTAACACGCCGCATCAAAGAACTCGTTAACGAGGTCTGTCAAATTCTCCATACCCAACAACAATGGGAAAACACTGTCGAAATCCGTCTTTCACAGGAAGAAGTTGTCCCTTCTGACATTGCACACCTTGTGTTTGACAAACTTAAGGATGCTCATGTGGGTCTCAAGTTCTTTGATTGGGTCTCTCAAAGACCCTATGGTTGTCCCCTTGATCGTTTTGCTTGTTCTTCTCTTTTGAAACTCTTGGCTAAGTTTAGAGTTTTTCCTGAAATTGAAAGTTTGTTGTCCAGCTTGACTACTTGTGAAGATAAGTTTCCTACTCTTGAAGCGTTGGATGCTGTAATTAAAGCTTATTCTGATTCTAATTTGGTTGATAAAGCTGTTGAATTGTATTATTTTGTATTGAGAACTTATAATTTGGTTCCACATGTAGTTACTGTTAATTCTTTACTTCATGGTCTTGTAAAACATGGTAAGATTAAAGCTGCTAGAAGACTGTATGATGAGCTCGTTGAGAGAAGTGGCGGTGTTGAGGATAAATTTTTGGATAATTTTAGCACTTGTATTATTGTTACAGGGTTGAGTAAAGAGGGGTATGTTGAAGAAGGCAGAAGATTGATTGAGGATAGGTGGGGTAAAGGTTGTGTACCAAATGTTGTTTTTTACAATATATTGATTGATGGCTACTGCAAGAAGGGTGACATTAGAAGTGCGTACAGGCTTTTCAATGAGTTGAAATTGAAGAGCTTTTTACCCACAGTGGAGACTTATGGGGCACTGATAAATGGGTTTTGTAAAGATGGAAATTTTGAGAAAGTTGATATGCTTGTGCAGGAGATGGTTGAGAGGGGTGTGATTGTCAATGCTCGAGTGTATAACACTATCATTGATGCTAGGTGTAGGCATGGTTTTACTGTGGAAGCAATAGACACTGTAAGGAAAATGGTTGAAGCTGGCACTAAGCCAGATATTGTGACATATAACATATTGATCTCTTATTCATGCAAGGATGAGAAAATTCGGGAAGCTGAAAAGTTTCTAGAGCAGGTTAAGAATATGAGGTTGGTGCCGACCAAGTTTACTTATACTCCTCTGATACATGCCTACTGCAAATTTGGTGATTTTGAAAGGGCGTTAAGTTTGCTTGCTGAGATGACAGAGTATGGTGAAAAGCCCGATGTGTCAACTTATGGAGCTCTTACCCATGGATTGGTGGTCTCTGGTGAAGTTGATGTTGCATTAGTCATTCGAGACAAGATGATTGAAAGGGGAGTAACACCTGATGCTGGAATATATAATGTTTTGATGAGTGGGCTCTGCAAAAAATTGAAGCTTCCCGCTGCCAGGCAGCTCCTTGATGCGATGCTTGGCCATGGTATATTACCTGATGTTTATGTTTATGCCACTTTAGTCGATGGATGTGTAAGAAATGGGGAATTTCAGGAAGCAAAGAAGCTCTTTGAGCAGACAATTGAGATGGGTATGGATCCTGGGCTTGTGGGGTACAATGCCATGATCAAAGGATACTGTAAGTTTGGACTGATGAAAGATGCAGTTGCTTGCATCAGTAGAATGAAAAAGTCAAAAATTTCTCCAGATGCCTTTACTTATTCAACAGTAATTGATGGGTATGTAAAGCAACATGATTTGCGCCAAGCATTAACGATACTCCCTCACATGGTAAAGCGCAATTGTATGCCAAATGTGGTAACATACACCTCTCTAATTTATGGCTTTTGTCAGAATGGAGATTTTGTGAGAGCTGAAAATTTGTTCAACGGAATGCAATCAAATGGTATGATGCCTAATGTGATAACTTATAGTATACTAATTGGTAGCTTTTGTAAAGTGGGAAAACTTGCAAAAGCAGCTTCTATTTTTGAACAAATGCTCATGCACAAGTGCTATCCAACTGATGTCACGTTCAATTATTTGGTCAATGGCTTTTCCCATTGCACACCTACTATTTTCTCAAAAGAGAAAAATGATCCTCAGGATGAGATGAACTCTAAGTTTATGGCAACTTTTAAAAGAATGATATCAGATGGTTGGCACCCGAGAAATGCTGCATACAATTCCATTATCACCAGTCTATGTTTGCATAAAATGCTCAAAACGGCATTGCAACTACGTGACAAGATGATTAATAAAGGCTACACTACAGATTCAGTTACCTTTGCTGCCTTATTGCATGGAATTTGCTTGGATGGAAAAGCCAAAGAATGGAAAAGTATTATTTCCTGCAGCTTAAGTGCGACAGAGCTGTCTTTCGCTTTAAAGTATTCTTTGATATTTGACCAGTACCTGAGTCATGGATTCGACTCTGAGGCTTCAGTGATTTTGCATACCTTGGGTAAAGACCATGTCTCATAATCAAGATGAAACTGATGTTAAGTTTTTGGTAAGCTTGGACTGGCAGAAGACTGAAGGTCTGCGTAATTACTGTTTAATCGAGAGAGAGTATATGTATTATAGGAGTAGGCTGGATCTTCTATAAGATGGATGGAGCTCTCTGATTGTTGCTTTATCTGGTCTTCTGTGCAGATTGATGGTTTTGCTGCCAACTGACATCTAATTTTGGGTGTAGTTCTGCCACAGCTCATCTAGGTGCTCTCTCTTGGTGGCAGTGCAACTAAAACCAAGGTGGGAAAACTTGCCTTTTCCCTGTCACGACTTTTTGACTTCGTAACAAGAAATATAAAAATGCCATTGATAGCGATATATCTGTTTCATGCAGGTGATTTTCATTGGAAAATGAACATATGAGATACTTAAAGGTTGACTCTCTTCTATTGTGACTGACGCAATGAACTCAATATTTCTTTGTAGTATGTATTCTATGTCTTTTGTTCGATGATTTTTATTTTGTTTTTTGCCTTCTGCTCCAATGCTGCTGTCAAATATGGAGCCCTTGTTTCTCATTACTGCTCGTCGATTTTACATTCAATGCTTGATTGAATGATTTAATGACTCTTTGCTGACGAAGAATGTTATGGTAGCTTGACCCCAAAAAACCCTTTAACTTATTGTGTACTTACATACAGGAGCAAGCTCTTTGGAGAAAGTGTCATCCCTGTAAGACGACATGATTAAAAGATTCTATTTTCTCAAGGAGCATTTGCTTTGAGCTTCGAAAAATGTGCCCATATCCATCTTTGGTTTGATGCATGGTGCAGGGATTTAGCACTGAAAGAAGAATTTCCAACTTAATCTTGACCAAAACTTATAAAGAGGCCACATTACAGGAGTGGTTAAATGGAGGTCAGGAGGCCCGTCCAAGATTTGGAATGGAATGAGATGTGCAATTCAGAGAGGACAGATTTGGGCAGGCTGAACCTCAAATATATTACAATCCCTTATCTAGGAGAGGTGTCTTCAGGCCCATATGGAAGCTGGTATGGAGGATTAAGGCAGCAAAAAAAGTAAGTTATACACACTGTTGGTGGTATTTGCACAAAGGATCAGAGCCAGTTTTGATCACTTGTACTACATTGCAATTTCACTGTGGAGTTATAGTCTTACTCCATTTAAAGTTTTAAACTGTCATGGGATTTACCTAGTGGGAGAATGAGAAGGCTGGATGCTTGAAAGGAATTTGTGGAAGACAACACAATTGGTGCATTTTTCAGTTGATTTTGAGAGAGAAATATAGTACCAGATTCTTTGAGGGAATTGTGGAAATTAGAACTCTTTTGCCTGGTTATACTTGGCGCAAAAGGAGATCTATGTTGGAAAAATGATTGATTTTTCTTTTTGGAGCTTTGCTTTTAACCCTTTACATGCATTTGTAAGGAAAACCCAAACTTGGTTTGGTATTGATGAAATTCTAAGTGTGCATCAATTTTTAGATGCCTAAAGTGTCTTCTTAGGTGAACTCATCACCATAGTGAACTTGTAAAGCCATTCTCATAGGGAACAAATTTCTGCATAGCACCAAACTTAAGCCATTAGTTCAACCCATAGGACAAAGGAACCATGGTAGACAACCTCCACAATACCAAATTCCATCAACTGGAAAAAGAATTCTATTATTGTGGAAAAGAGGAAGAGGAGGCACATATAAGAGAGTAAAGGCCAAAGGAAAAGGCACCACTTGAAAGAAGAAATGAATGCAAATTATCAAATGCTAAATGTGGTGTTCCATAAGCTACGTACACGTTAAATACATGAATCAAATGTCTCTCTCCCACATAAATTTGTGAATGACGCCTACATCAAACACGACATCTTTTCGAATAAATTGCTCCGGGTATATAACCAAAACATCAAGTAACAAATAAATTGAAGAGGAAAACATAAGTTCATAGATTGAATTCACAAAAACAGTCAGGTAAGGCAGATCCTCTACCCATTATAAAATCATCTCTATGAACCTTCCACAGGGCTTCTGTTAGGTCCTTCCCTTTAAGTCCCTGAGAGGTAAACAATGCAAAGGCTTTCCTGTTCAAGAAAATTGTCTTATACAACCCCGTGAAAGCTCGCATTGCTGCAACCATCTTATCCATGTTCCCAAAATAAGTAGCCATGTAAGAATCGCTGTTAATAGACACGTAATAATCCAGTGCAGCTTTTGTATTCCCATGCATAGTTGTGAAGTCCTCTCCGCTAAGAAGACTAGATTTGGTAACAACATTGGTATACACAGATGTAAGTCCCCCAAGTTCCATCAGGCCATCACCAGCTGCCAAATAAATTGTCGTATTGGTGGGTATGGCTAAAGCTTTAAGTATGAATGCAGTTTCATTGGGGGTAAGTGGACACTTTCCACGGTTTCTCCAAATACGAGCTGTTTCCCCAGTCCAAGGTTTCCTGTCAACCCGTGCAGCTTCTATGGCTTTTGCAGAAGCAAGAGAAATATCAGAGTACTCGCATTGACTATAAGCTACCATGTCAGGTTCAAACCGAAGGTGAAGCGATAAGAAGGGCTTTGGTATAGCTTGTAGAAGCTCAAGCGCTTTCTTCTCCAATGTGTTTGTAAGGCGCAACGCACTATAACAAGCCTGGCAAAGTGCAGCTTTTGCATAAAGAGGGTACCTAAGATGAGTAATTATGGTTATAAGGATGAATAAAAAACTTTATCCTTTTAAAGCCGCCTGTAGAAATGATTGGTTAAGAGTTCTCAGCTTAATTCAAAATACAAAATATAAGTACCTATCCCTTCTTTGACTCATTGCAGGGGTGATTGAGATATATCCATTCTTCAGTAGGGAAGGAAGAACACTCTCAACATAGTCAAATTGGCCTTTGCGTTTGCTGCAATCAACTCTAACAGGATCTTTTGATGCAATCTCAATTGGAAGCTCTTTCACCACATTAACAAAGCCCTTCATTTGTTGGATGAAGAAGTCTACATCAAATACATCTTCAAAACCACTGAAACATAAGGCAAAAATTCATTCATAGGCATGAAAAGAAAGAACAGGCAACCATTATAAAGAAAACCTCCAACAAAATCATAAGACAGCTCTTGACCGTGTAAAACTACAGAGTTGTCTGCTGATTAGGCGTAGCAATGAATGAACGACTAAAGAAGTTATAAAGTACCTAAAACCTACAAGATTATGTAGGTTAGAAAAGGAAGATGAAACAAATTATAAGTCATAACAAAAGCATACCTCGACTCATTCCAGTATGCAGCTACTTCAAACTTTGGCAAAACAAGAGTAGCATTCAGCAAACGAGCTATTCCAACACCATCACACAACTGCAGATCACAAATGAAAAGAAACAAATTGAGTGACTTTTATCATCATAAATATCAATAGGTAGGATATTCAATGTAGGTGCAGCGAATAGCAGTACTCACATCTCTCCTCATCTGATTGAGCCCACCATAGCAATCCACTCGAATATACCCATTAGCCTGAGCAGGAAGAGCTGCAGCATTTCAACAACAAAACCATGTCTGCATTGGAGGCCAGTCAAATGCTCGACTTAGAAAACTTTACAACCCCCCAGAGCAGAAGGTTATATGCACAATTAGAGCTTATATCCTAATTCTTGTTTTACCCACCCCCTAACAAATTCCAAGTAGCCATTACCCAAAATAAACTATCCTCGGTATAAATCAGCTCAATCTCCATCAATAGACCACCAGAAATACCAATGGAGCAATATAGTAATGACTGTACAATTATTCAAATCAGCACCAAGTATTGCCAATGTGATTTAACGTTATAGTAGCTATCTAGTTGGTTAAAATTATGCAGATATAAGTTATGCAGGTATTAGCTCTTCCATCTTCTACCCCGCATAACACAATACACCAATTTCCTCATAACTTATACTCTCATGTATTAGTTATCTGGGCTTCCTAAATTACAAACCAAAACATCATATTAATTTATACATGAACAACGTACTTCCTAACTAGCAAACAAACATGGTATAACTTATACATAAATTAATACACAGATAAGTTACGTCTTTACTAGATAAGGGTTCTATTTTGAGGGGTTGGGATGGATGGAGTATCAGCCAAAAACTAACCATTAGTTCGAGGTTGGAGCCACCAATTGCAAGGTCGCCACTCAGCTAATCTTCGTATGCTCCATATCTCGGGTCTTACACGCCTGCAATTACACTCAAATAGCAACATAAGAGAGAAATGCGTTGAAAGGGTAATAGCAAGAGGTCAAAATTTTAAAACTAAAATAAAAAACAATTAAATACAGAACAAAGATTTGGATCTTGTAGTTTACTCCACGAGAGAAGAAACAAAAAATAACGGCATGTATTAACACGGAAATCAAAGGCAATGATCAAACATAGGTTAAAAAAAAGGGGGAAAAGAAGCAAAACTTACCGTGAAGAATTGAAGGTAACAGAAGGGTCGGAGAAGAAAGAAAAAGGTGCGAAGAAGAAGAGAAGGAGAAAAAGAGAGAAGGTCAATAGAGTAACGCCAAAAAGGGGCTTTCGCACAGTTGAAGCGATCATTCTTGCACCCAACGGGTCTCGTCTCTGTTAAGTTTCAGCAGTAGGGAAATGGAAAATATGGAGAAATAAGATGATATGGAGGGAATGAAGTAGATCTCTTCCTTCAAAATGAGGAGAATACAAAGGGCTTACAGTTGTAGATCTACCTTCCCCTTTTACTTTTCCCCTCACCGACTCATCCATCAATTTGTGCTCATTCTTTTTTAAGGACAGTAGTAATTTCTGTTTCGATTTCAATATGAAAATCAAACACCAATTAAAAAATCTGCTTCCACCTCTACGTTTGATAATTTGCTTTCCCAATTTAATTTACTATAGTAGGTGTCGTTTTTTTTCCAACCAAAAAAAAAAAACAGGTGGAATTTTATTTTATTAGTTTCGAGCACATATTACAAGAACAATAATTGAGCAAAAGTTGAATTCATGTGGCAATTTGCATCCTATCCTAGGTGTATTATGTCACTCGTCACATATGTCTATTTGTTTAATTTTATGGTAGTTAGAGTGCATAGATATCAACTAAGGTCGAGTTGAAGAATACGTTTATTTATTATGATTATGCCTATTCAAAAAAATTAACTCCTCTTCCAGCCTCCATGCTGTCCCAACAATTTATAAACAGGAATAAGAAAAATTCAAATTTGAGTAAAACAAGCTCTTCAAGAAAGTATGACAGGTTTTGTGATGACAACAATCATAACTTAAGTAGCCTCTCCAAAAAAGGAGGCTGGCCAATGAGCATGCATTGAATCCTCAAGAGATAATGCGGAGCCATCTATCAGTTCCCTACCACATGTAGTAGCAACCATCAAATTCAACCTGAAACTTCCATAAAAATGACATATTCTTCAGTACCCTGCTTCTGAATGGCTTCCCAGGTTTCTCAAAACTATTGTTGGAAACACAACTATGGTGAAAACTGGAAGAAGATGATCTACCATCCTACCTTCTGTATGCTTTTTCCATTTTTAACCTTGTATCACCTGTTAGCAGCAGTTTCAGATTGGCAATATGGTGAGTAACTAACTGTATAAACTAGCTTTTAAGGAACACTCAAGATCATAAAAGTATCTTCATATATATCAGAACCAAGCAGGTTTACTGTTTATCACTTCAAAATGACCAACATAGATATATCTTCCACATGCATAAAGGCGTTCAGGGGGAAAAGATCAACATTATGTGTGATAAAGATAATTTATAGGAATCGAAAAGCTACTTCGCGTCATGAAAAAATTACAGAATATTGGCTTCGTAGTTGACACCTAACCAAAGAGCTAACTAATATCCCACCTTTTTAGAGCTAGGTAGGATGATGGGGAGAAATTAAGAGATACCGGTAGAAAAATGTAAGCAGAATCAGTGAGTAGAAATTTTTTGAAGTTGAGACAATATTTTCATCATCAACTTACCTAGAGAACATGCTCCACAGTCCAATCTAGTGGATTGATCTATCCAACTTAGGTTTCCAAGTGCCAACCTTCACGATTCCTGTGGTCATTTCCAAGGAAAACAACTACTCGACGTCACACCTAGAAGGATCATATGACACAGTTCCGAGTCACATCACCAACTATGTTGGATGTAGTGCATTCACAAAGTAGAAATAAGGATAATGGTTACATGTAGAACCCATTAACTAAACATATATGGCAGAAACAACAAATCGACAACTTATCCATCTGCCTGGCATTTCCAGAAAATGTCTCGCAATTAAATATTTAATTCAGATGTTCCCATTCAAACACAAAAGAATTATGTCCTTAATATGCTCTGGTACAGCCGGAGATTCTTGTATGCCTTAACTAATGTATTCCAGCAGTAATTACCACGTATAAGGCAGCACTCAACTAGCAAGCAGACCTTGCGACCCCTTGTTAACCTTTTTTTCCCTTTCTAATAAAACCCCCTTGTTTACTCTTGAAAGCTGATGGCACTTCAGCTTGTCCTTTAAGGATGCGAAGAATCCAACACAAAATGTTGACTCCAAGAGATAACTACATGCCTTTCGTTCATTAACCTTGCAAGCCAATTACACCACATCCAAATCTTTACAAGCTAGGATGTCATTTACACATATTGAATGGTAAAGAGCAACTGGACCCACAGGAAAGCCAGACCATAAAAATTAATCTAGGCTTTGCTACGGAAATATACAGATCAAGAACCTCACTTGGACCAAATTGTCACCACTCTTTGACTATAATTTTCCATCACAAGATAATAGGTCGGACAAAGGTTTTGCCTCTGTGGCTATAATTTGCTATCTGAGTCAGGAGTTTCCACTGGGTATAGCCAAGTCAGTACCACTCACTGCTATCAGAAAACAAGGAAATGCAGCATGTACTTACCAATAAACGACATGCGACAAGAGTAGGTATCACCTTGACCAGGGAATTGAGATGATTCTAGATCATTTCACTCAAAATTTTCATCCGAGTATTCTTCATCATGTTTCAATTTCATACAGGCCTTGTTACCTCTCATTACGCTTGCCAGTTCTTGAATTAAACTAGATGTGCTCCTTTCCATCTTATCTGCAAGTATCTCAGTCTGCTCTGCAAATCCATGACCTATTAGTCTATTTCTCATTTTTTCACACGTCGCTGTATATGGAGGAATGCCTTCATCTATCATCATTTCAAAATATTTACATGCTTCCTCAAGTTTGCCTTTCTTCTGACAGAAACCATGTACCATGACAGCATATGTCGAGACTGAAGGATAAAAGTTCATGTCTTCCATGCTCTCCCAAACTTTCTCAACTCTATCAAACCTTCCCACCCTAATAAGCATCTTAAGCAACATATTATATGTATGTTTATCTGGTAGGCAGTTGTTTCGTTCCATTCTTGAAACCAGCCTATGTGCCAAGTTAACTTCATTGTGATCACAATGAGAAGCTAGGATTGTATTGTAACTCCAACAATCAGGTCTTACCCCTTCGCTAATCATCTCATCTATCAGTTGGTAAGCCTCGTCAACCTTCTTGGTCTTACAAAGCTTTTTGATGATACAATTATATGTAAATACATTAGGCACAAGTTTGTACCTTCTCATCTGGTCAAGGACCCTGAAAACTGAATGAATATCATTCGCCGCGCAATAACCATGAATGAAAATTGAATAACTAAAAGCATCAGGTATCAGTCCAATGGACCTCATCTTCATGAAGAAGTTGAAGGCCTCATCCATCTTACCAGCCTTGCATAGTGAGTCCAAAATACTATTATAAGCAAGCAAATCAACTGAACAACCTCTTTCAAGCATTTCATCAAACAGCATTTGTGCTTCAGCAACTTCCCCTAAATCTCCCCATCCCCTTATCAGAATGCTGTAAGTTTTCACACTCGGCATGAAATCATCCTTCACTTTATCGAAAAACTCCTGCGCTTGCTTGGCATGCTTTCTTTTACTCAGCGCCAGTAAAAGCTTATCGAGATCAGCTAAACATGGTTTAATCCCAAAATCTACCATTTTATTAAAAGCCCTAATTGCATCAGCTGGCAAACCAGCTCTACTATAAGCCCTGAAAACAAGCCAGAAAATTTCGGGAGTAATTTCACAAGATCTATTCGTTCTCATCTCAACAAGGAAATCCCATATCAAAGGGAACTGTTTACTACTTCCTAATATATCAACAAGAATGTGAAAGCTTTCTCGACTATGGCAAAAACCTGATAACTTTTGTGCCCATATGAAGAACCTGTGCGCAGAGAATTCAAGATTTTTGCAACGTTTGAGGACTTGTTCAACTACATCGGTTGAAATACTGCCGGAAAATGGATTGAGTGCGGACTCAATGTCGTGGTGAGGGCTTCTGTAGTCACTAAGAATTCGAGAAATCTCATTCACCAGGTCTGGATTTTTTTCAGGTTCCTTTTTTGTTTCTGCATCAGTAAAAGAGGACATGAACAGACAGCCGCGAAAGGCATTGCAGGTCGGAAGATAAGAAGAAAATGAAGAAGTAAGACAATATTGAGTGCTTTTGAGTGGAGAAAGATAGCAATGGAAGAGTGTTCTGGAGAAATAATGTACACTTCTGTAGCGAAGAAGTGTCCTAATCGCCATTTTTTTTTCTTGAGAAAGTTCAAATATGTATGTTCACCTAAATTCATTCCATTTTTCAAATCAAACCAGATAGATTCAAAAGAGTATGGGCCAATTTAGTCCACGGGTATCCAGTGTTCAGCAACATGTTTTCTTGGTTTCATTCATGGGTGATGATCCATTTCATTGGGCTTTTATTAGGTCTTTAGGCCCAAAATATGTCATTGGGGCTCAAGTCCATAAGAAAAGCCCGTAAACAATAACAAACTTTTTTGGAAAAATTGTATATAATAGCAAACTATTAATTCAAATTAAATGTTATAACCATAGTTTGATTTAATTGTACCACATAGCAAACTGTTGCTATTTCGCCTCTCTCCTTGGTGAATCTCGTTCTCGCTGGGCAGTCTTGCTCGCCTCTCTTGCGTTTATACAAACACAAATGTATAAAATGTGTTTATGTTTGTATAAAGCGAGAGAAAATTGTATATATACATATATTTTCATTTCCCTCTCTCCCCTCTTCCAGATCTAGCTCGCCAGTCTCACTCGCCTCTCTCACTTTATACAAACACAAATGTATACATTGTGTTTGTGTTTGTAGAAAGCGAGAGAAAATTGTATATACAAATACAAATGCATATATTTTTGTCCTATACACTTATGATTATACAAATACGATCTTCCCCTGCCCAGTTTTCTTTTATCTTTCTCTCTTTCTCATTTTATACAAACACATATTATACAATTGATTCTTTTGTATATGTATACCGAAACAGATTATACAATTGCTTCTTTTGTATAAATGTATAGCGAAATAGCCATCTTCTTTTGTATATATGTATAGCGAAATAGTCATAGCAAACATACGTTTGTTATAGAGCGCAATTATGCAAACTATAACTATAACATACAAATATGATTTTTGTGTTTGTTATATGTGAAAGTTGCTCAACTTTTTTTTGTTGTAAAAGTTTGAGAGGACACTATTTATCGGCCACATTTAAAGCCTATCGGCTATTTGGATTTAGTTTTACTTAAAATCATGGGAACATAACATAAATCTCACTAGTTTAGAATTTAATTATGTGTCTTTCCGTGTGAATTTTTGAAATTACTATTTTTATCAGATTTCGGTCCCCAAATTACACATGTATCTAGCGTGTTATACATTTATCTCAAATACATAGGGTCAAAATCAAGTATAATTTGTTTCAGATACACTATATTAAAGTGAATTTAGATCTTTTTGGGATACACTAACTCTCTCGCTAGCCTCTATCCTATATGACTCATATTTCTCCCCATGTAAAATACAAATTCTAGTATCCCAAATATATGTATCAAATGTGATTCACATGTATATGGGATATACTCCCTCAGTCCCTAATTACTTGTCCATTTTGACAAATCAAGAAAGGACAAAAAAAAAATTTACCTATTATATTCTGAATTAATTACTTTGAAAATCTTAAGTGTTTAATTCATCCACTTCATAATTAATAGGGGTAAAATGGTAAACTCACTATGTCAATAATTGTTTTCTTAATAAGTGTGTCAATTCAAAAATGGACAAGTAATTAGGAACAGAGAGAGTACTGATTATTTGCTCACCTCCCTCCTATATTTCAAACTAGAGAAGAATTAGTAAATAAAATAGAAACATTTGTATAATTAAGTAGTTTTTTCTAAAACAAAGTGCTTATAAACAATTTTAAAATTAGTCAAACATTCTAAAACTACTTAAAAGTTGTTTTGGCGTTGAATAGCTTAAAATAAGTCAATTCAAACATGTTCTTAACCTTTTACTCCCTTAATTTTAAATTAATTGAATTGTCGAGATATTTTTTCATTTTTTCAAATTAACTTAATTGTTCAATTTTCAAAACTATTTTTAAAATATTCTTTCAATTTTACTCTTCATTAGTTACTATTGAAATTAGTTATTATAATTAATGTTTAGTTATTTTAATCATAAATTTAACAGTAATTAATAAAGGAAAAAATAGAAAGATATACTTAATTTATATCTTCTTCTTCTTCTTTTTTTTAAATGTGAAACACCTCAATAATTCGATTAATTTGAAATGGAAGAAGTATCATTTTTCTAAAATCATTTAATGGTAGTCAATATTTGGTAATTTCATATAAAAAGCGGATTTCGCTACTGCTGCGGCTGCTTCTCTCATCTAGAATTTGAGCTTATCATATATTCCTCTATTTCAATTTATGTTTTTAATTTTTCGAAAGTTAAATAATTTAAGATTGATTTGAAATTTGTGCATGAAATCTTTGATTTTTTTAAATGAAATTTATATATTTTTAACTACGTAAAAAGTACTATAAGCCACAATAATTAATAATTCAAAATATTTAAAAGATATATAAAAAACTTTGCGGTCATCGATAGATAGATTCCATGCAGCCCACGGCAGTCATACAACAATGACATTCTCAGCAACAGTGACGTGTTAATTTTTCTTCACGTAAGTATAAAAAGTTGATTTCAAACCAAGTAAATCAAATTAATCTCAATGGAATCTTGAGCCCAAAAATTCAAATTTTGAATTCGTCCTTTGCTATTCCTTTCAGCCTTCTACTCCAAACATATCCGTCGACCGTCATCACATGAAAATCAAGACCAGATCAACTCACTGCTAATAATGACTATTTCATAAAATTAAAATGATTATCTGTTTCGACATATGCTTGGGATTTCACTAATTATAATATTTGGCATTAGAGCTGACAAAAAGAGCCGGCTCAAGCCTCGCGGGTTATGGAATTTAAAGGGCTAGGGCGGGCCGGTCCTTCATTGCTAAAAATACTCAACCCAACCCAATCCTAGAAGGACCGAGGGATAGGGCGGGCTAGCCCTTCATTTTTTCATTTTTTTCCTTTTCAAACTTATAATTCTACCACATCAAGAAAATGAGAAGATTTTCAAATCAAATATGGCAAACAATGATGTTATTTCAATAACACTAGCAAAAAAATCTAGTGTAATTAGCATGTATCTCGCTTACCAGATACGAGAGTGAAAAGCAAGATGGGAGGGAGGCGAGGGCGCGAGATTTGTCTATGTATCCTAGATACATGCGAATCTACTTGGATAGAGTGTATCTAGAACAAATTAACTTAATTTTGAGTCTATATATTCTGATATACATGTATCTGGACGTACCAAAATCTGGTAAGATTCATAATATTACAACATAACGTGTATTTAAGTAATTAGATGATATACTAGTGAGATTATTGTAAGTTACCCTTAAGTAAAAAGTTTTGGCCCATGGGCCAATCCCGGCTAAGCCCCGATCAAGCCTCAAGGGTCAAGGGCTTATATGGGCTGGGATTATAAGCCCTAGTTTTAAATGGACTTGAAAAATCATATCTCAATCCTACCCTATTAATGGATTGAATTGGGCTGGGCCCATGAGATAAACCCGTTTTGACGGCTCTATTTGGCATCATAAGATCCCGTTAAGTAAGTTTAACGTGTATAGATCTAAAATACCATATTTAGTTACATAATGCGCATGCAAAAGAAAATGTATTTGGTACTTATAGATTGGGACGTGTATAGATCTAAACTACCAAATAAGTGGGATAAAACATGAGTAAAATATTCATTGTGTCATTAAATATTTATCAAATAAGAAAATGTATAATTCTTTTTCGGACAAACTAAAAAAGATATAATTTACTTGGGATAGAAGGAATAGGAACTATCAGTTATAAAAACACACTTTCTCCATTTCATATTAATTGAATTTTAGTTTTTTTTTTCATTGTTCAAAATAATTGACTACTTCAAAGTTTAAGATAAATATTTGAATTTATATTTTATATTTGACTTTTCTTTTAATAAAATTTAAAATTTTCTAAATGATAAATTATACTATTTACAAAATTATATTTATGATTTGACAGTACATTATTTCATAAATTCAATTAATATAGAATACAACGAGTAGAATATAAAGGGACATAGGAAATGAAAAGCTAGCTGGATTGCATTATAACTTTTGAGTTGTGAATTGTGATACACATGACATGAATGAACTGAGCAAATTTGTCACTTTAATTTCAACATTTTCATGATGCAGATAGTCTGTAAAATTAACTTATAGTGCAAAGTCGACAAGGACAAAAACTGAGAAAGCACTCACATAATTTATCCTACCTACTTTCTAAAATAACACATTCTGTTCGAGAAGTTCTCACTTATGGAGTATATGAATTACGACCCGTTTGGCCGCAAAATTATTTGGAAAAAATTTGGGGGGGAATTTGAGAAGTGGTGTTTGATCATATTATAACTTGACAAATATTGTTGTCAAGTATTCCAAGTTCCCAAATACTAGAAAAAATTAGTATTTGGGTCAAGTTATAATATTTGAGAATTTTAAAAAATTTAAAAATTACTCCAAACTTTTATATTTTATAAAAAATATTCATTATTTATTAAATCCAATTAATATTTGTTACTACCTCCTCCGGAAAAGTTTGAGTTCTAATTTGAGTGATAAAATTGAGAAAAAAGAACAATTTGTTAATGTATTGTATTGCCTATATTGTTCTTTTGTTATTGTTGATTGTTATCAATTATATTATAAGGTTATTTTTTAACGGAACATATTCATTATAAAATGATAATATAAATTTATGGGTAATTTTAATATTTTTTAGAAATTATGAGTATAAATCATATTTTTTTGAAATAAACAAATATTTTTGAAAAAATTTGGGGCCCAACACACGGTGAAACTTCACTCAAAGGTCAAACACTAGCTTAATTTGAGCTAGCTTCAGCAAATTTTGATGGATTAAAATAAGCTGAGTTATGGACAAGTCAATAATCAGCCTAAACTTAGAAAGATTAAACGAATTATGATTTCACGAATCAATATAATTTTATCATCATGTTACTCAACTCATAAGTTAAAAGAACCACCTTTTTCAAAGTTAATTTCGAAATTATTGAGCATGTGAATAAATAATTAATCAAGAATATGAATGGCTCATTTTTAAAGGTTACCATCAGTTCCAGATCTTTAAATATATGGAATATAATGTTAAAATCAAAATAAAGACAAGAAAGCTCATGTATTTGTCCGTGAATGCGCTATAAAACAATCTTAACTTATTTTCTACTTTAAACAATCCAATCTTTCTTAGTCAGAAATGTCTTATAGTATTTACATTTGTTTGGGGAGTTTTTTTAGTTAGTGAAGTTGGCAAACTATGTTTCCATGACGTTGACATCAAACTTTCAGATACATGTTACTTCTACTATTTTGCTTTCTCAACTAATTGAATATAAATGCTTTTGTATATTTTTTTTAAAATATTTTAATCTATGAGAAGATAATTATAAATATTTTCATGCTGTAAAAAGCTATTTATTACACTTATAATGAATAAGGGATAATGGTCTGAAAAATACCCCAACTTTGGTCGGATCTGCTGTTGTGATACTAAACTTTCATGAGGACCTATTACCTCCCTCGACTATTTAATACCGTATTTTAAATATATATATTTGCCCATGTGGACATAAAAAATAATGTAAAATTATAAATAGTAATGTGTCCACGTGGGCACATATATACCTTTAAAATACACTATTAAATAGTTCATGGGGTAAAAAAATACGATATTAAATAGTCTAGGGAGGTAATAGGTCCTTATGAAAGTTTAGTATCGCAACAGCAAATCCGACCAAAATTAAAGTATTTTTCAGACACTTATCCCAAAATTTAATTTTGTTATACTAGGATATGTGATTCAGTATACAAAATCGAATGATCTTTTCAATTATCAACCAACAACTTGCGGACATATTAGTCTCTCCCAAAGTACTTCCGATGATATTGATATATGTAAATTAGAGTTCGATTATAGTTATTGAGGGGTTGAATTAAAAAAAAACACGTGAAATTTTTTGATGACCAAGAACAAAAAGTTTGGGGAATTAGGGGGGGAAGCTGCCATCCTGTTCCACTAACTAGAGAAAGGTAACAGTTAACCCCCTTTCATAGGATAATGTCATAAAAATCTAAAATTAGGAAAAATTAAAAAGTTAACTAGAAATTTAACGTTACACGTTAATCATGGTAAATGGGAAGGAAGATCTAGATTCTTCATTTATTTTTAAAATTACAAAATAAAATTGGGATAGGAAAAAAAAAAGCATAATACATTAATATACTCTTTAATTCAATTGGTATCTATGTTCATCGATTTTGGTTGTGCACAAATAGATAGTTAAATTTGTATAAAATTAAATAATTAGACACAAGCGTCCTACGTGGAATAATACACCTAGGACATTATATAGGACATAAAATTTGTTATGTAGGACACCATATAAGACGACTGTGTCTATTTGTTCAGTTTTATACAAACTGAAGTGTATATTTGTTCATAAAAGTGGAAGGACATAGATGACAATTAAAATTAAATTGAAGAATATATTTATGTATTATGTCAAAAGAAAATTAGGGTGCAGGATTATATGGTGAAAAATAAAAAATTCTCATGTAAATAATAAAAGTTTAAATAGTCAAGAAATATTTAAAAGAAAATACATTGTGGACGAACAAATAAAAGTATAATGTTAAGTACTATAAAATTCAACTTTTTAAAAAATACATTGTATAATATTAGTCAAAGTTATAATCGTTTGACTTTCACTCTAAAAAAGAAATTATGACAATTAAAAGTGAATCCTAAAAAATGTCGGTCAAACTTTTTATAGTTTGACTCTAAATTTTTTTGTTCTTTCTTTATTTGTCAAAATAGACAAATAAAAAAAGGAAAGTTAGACAAATAATTAAAGATATAGGGAATATTCTCTCAGTCCACTTTTGACTATCATAATTTCATTTTTTAGAGTTAAACTATAAGAATTTTGACCAATATTTTACGATGTATTCAATATGAAAAAAATTGTAATTTATAATACTATCCGTATAGTTTTTGAATAGTTAACTTTTTTTTGTTTAAAACATCGAATTAATGTAATCTAATTTAACTTTGAAAATCAGTCAAATTGATTTTTGAAAAGCGCAACATGACAATTAAAAGTGAACAGAGATAATATATATTATACCCTCAATTAATTACTTTGAAATATGTAAAACTTATTCAAAATCTTAAATTTTTAATTCATCCATTTCATAATTAATAGGGATAAAATAGTAAATTCACTATGTCAATCATTATTTTCTTTACAGGTATGTCAATTCAAAAGTGAAAAGTAATTAGGACATATTAATAAAATTTAAATAAATATAATTTATGCATATATTATTTTTATCTTTATTTTTGTGGACTAAAAAGGTCATTCCATCGCCACATCTTTTACTCTTTATTAACTATATTAGAAGAAAAACTCAACTAGGAAAATATATGAAATTGTACTTCGATTTCTTCGTTCTCTCGTATATCCAAATAGAAATTATGTCTCCATATTTATCGCCTGTTCGGTGGACACTACATGAATATGCAGCGACACGGTTGAGTATATCTCTAATTATAATTATCCTTTAATAACTTAAAAATTACTCCTTAAGACTTTTTAAGAAAAATAAATTTACTTTTCAAAGATGAGAAAATAGTGAGAATTGCCGGGTCAAATACACAGAAATCGTCCGAATTTGGAGTACTATATTTACGTAAATGAATGGAGCAAGAAAACGAAACACCTTACGTGTAAGAAGCCAAATAAAGTAACTTCATAGAGTCGTCCACGTCAGCAACTTGTACCTACGTGTCAATCAGATCCATAGTGGGCCATAGGTATCACAGCTGTCAAACTAAAACAGAGCCGGCCTTTTCTATAAATAAGCCTCCTTAATTCATCTTTTTTTCATCATTACCATTACAAATTTCCGTGACCTAACCTACTCCTAATTTCTCCTTTAATATTCATAATCCTCTTTTAGATCTCTAATCCATTTGCTAATTCTTCGATTTGTTCGTTGTTTTGAGAAAAAAAAAACGATAGATGAAGGGGAATACTGGAAATCCACTTGCTTTGACATCCCTGAATCATATCTCCCTTGTTTGCAGATCAGTTGAAAAATCAATTGAATTTTACAAGAATGTTCTTGGTTTTGTGCCTGTAAGGAGGCCTGGATCATTCAATTTCAATGGCGCTTGGTAATTTCATGTTTATTTTTTCATCTGTTATTAAAGAAAAAGATGCATACACCAAAATTTTACTATATGATTTGATTGATTAGCATCCTTTCTGAATCTTTAGTTTATCAGATTTTTGTATTGAGATTCCATGTATTTCAGGCTGTTTAGCTACGGAATTGGGATTCATCTTCTTCAATCGGAAGATCCTGAGGAAATGCCAAAGAAAACTGAAATCAATCCCAAAGATAACCATATCTCTTTCCAGGTAATTTGTTCTGTTTCCCTAACAAAGGCCGATTTGGGCGTATCTGCAATGGATTTAACTAAATTCAGTACTTTTGACATGAAGCCATGGATATATACGTATGAAATTTAGTGAGTATGGTATAATGCCTTTTATATATCTTTATATAGACATAAACTAGACTTTAGGTCAAGTAGAATCGGCATAAACTCCATCTTTATATAGGCATAAACTGGAGTTTAGGTCAAGTAGAATCTTAACTGAAATCAAATACATCTCGTAGATCAACTACAATTGAGCAGTCTCGTAAAGTTCTACAAAATTTCAATGTCTACAACAATTAGTTTTAATTGAAATTTTTGTTGGTTGATGAGCAGTGTGAGAGCATAGATGCAGTGGAGAAGAAGCTGACAGAAATGGGGATAAAATACGCGAGGCATCTGGTTGAAGAAGGAGGAATATATGTTGATCAATTGTTTTTCCATGATCCAGATGGATTCATGGTTGAGATTTGTAACTGCGACAACTTGCCAGTGATTCCCCTGGCTGGCGAAATGGCTCGGTCATGCTCAAGGGCTAATATTCAATTGCTTCAACCTCAGCAAACACAGAAACAATCCGCTGTAGTACAAGTCCCAGTGATCAATCCTTAGAAAGGAGTATAATGTATGTTTCAGTGTTCAAACATTTTGTTATCTTGTTCATGTTCAGGAGAATCAAGAATGATTGATTGATTACCTGAAAGATGTTTGTTACTAGTACTATTTGTTGTTTAGTGAGTATTCAATGTATTTGGGTCTCTTCTTTTCTTAGGTTCTTGGTAATAAGAGCCCGTTTGGATTTACTTTTAAAAAGTAACTTTTTAAAGTGCTGGAACTTATTTTTAAAAGAGATTAACTACTATTCATTGACGGTGGACAAGAAAATTACACAATCAACTCATTTTTAGAAATACTTATTTTTCTTTTTAGTTTAATTAATATATTTTCACATTTAATGATTAATGATTTTTTTTCTTTCTTTTATTAAAACACGTTGAGGTTTATCATCTTTCTCCCTCTCTTTCCTACCTTTCTCATCTATGTCTTTGGATCTTCTTCTAGCAATATCAAAATATTATGCAAAATTGCAGAAATGGTGTGTCTATTTTTCCAAGTGTAAGATTACTACATTTAATTTTTGGGATTTGTCCAATTTATTGAAAAGTTCTAAAAATCATTGTTACCACAAAACATAAAATTCTTCATACATTGGAACAAGAAAAAAATTTCTTTGAAATAACATTGAAATATTTTTTATACAATCAAGGAATTGATGCTATGAATGCCATAGCAAGTGAATCAGAATAAGCCCTTTCCCAGCTATTGATTGGAAAGTCTTATCGTCATCTGTATAAAGCATTTATCTACAGATTTTTCACTTTTCATTCATTGAATGACTTGATTCTCGACTTTGAGTATTTACTAATTTAGATTCTGAAAAGGAAAATAATAATGAGTAAAAAATTATCATCTTTTTATCTCAAATTGCTTCAATTTTGTA
>JAJOOO010079963.1:0-34643 GCA_029582685.1 Solanum piurae
GAACAAGAAAAAAATTTCTTTGAAATAACATTGAAATATTTTTTATACAATCAAGGAATTGATGCTATGAATGCCATAGCAAGTGAATCAGAATAAGCCCTTTCCCAGCTATTGATTGGAAAGTCTTATCGTCATCTGTATAAAGCATTTATCTACAGATTTTTCACTTTTCATTCATTGAATGACTTGATTCTCGACTTTGAGTATTTACTAATTTAGATTCTGAAAAGGAAAATAATAATGAGTAAAAAATTATCATCTTTTTATCTCAAATTGCTTCAATTTTGTAAGTCAATTGCTTTAATGGTGTTGACGGAGAATGAACGTGAAAATAATAAGGATAAAGAAAGCATGAAAGAATCCTTCTTACTTTTGATAAGTCAAGTAAGAATTCTTAACAAACTCATATAATTTTAATAATATTAATATTATGTGATTTAAAAAAAAAGATTGATATGTATTTCTAAAAATAAGGTGATAGTGTAATTTTCTTTTCCACCGTGGATATAAGTTAATCTCATTTGAAAAACACATCTTAGTAGTGTGTATAATATAATACACTCTCTTTTATTTGCAAAAACCTCTCCACATGAATAAAATATTCTACATTGTCAAAAACTAAATAAACAATTAATGTTAATTAAAAACTAAAGACTAAAGTATTACTATCACAATTTTTTATAAAAAAAATAATCATATTTTGAAAAAATATTAAAATATTTTTCTCATCCCACTCCACCATCTCCTACCCCCCCCCCCACCGAAAATCCCTCCATCCTTTTTCTAAAAAAAAATTCTATTATAAAATATTTAAAAAAAATCAGACCTCACCCCCTCTCCACTCCTTCCTAAAAAACATTTTTGAAATAAGCTAAATTCTACCCCACCCCATCTAACCCTACATTTCTAATTTATTTTTATTTTTTTACATTTTTCTCGTTGTGTTAGATGTGTGTATATATTTTTGGGAAAAAATATTCTACTTACGTACCGAATGTAAAAAAAAAAAATATTTAATTTTAAAAAAAGTCTTGTAGCAAGTAAAAAATAATTTTCTTAAATATATATATATATATAAAACGAGAAAAAAATTGGAAGCGGAGGGTTTTTATTTTTTTAAAAATAAACTAAAAAATTGGGTGGAGGGAGTACGGTGAGAGGGGGGTTTTTTTTATAGCAAATTTATCACTAAACAATGTCTAGCAACCTAAACATAAAAAAACATCAATATGAATAAGTACAAGCAAGGGGGCGATGCATTACCTTATTAATCCTAATGAAATACCCAACTTCTGCTACCTAACACTGAGGTAAGAAAAATATTTTATATAAGAAAAATTATATTTTATTTTATAATTTTTTGGGGGGAGAATAATAATACTTTAATCTTTAACTTTAACTAATATTAATATTTTGTTTAATTTTTATAAAGATGAAATGTTTTGTCTATGTGTATTGTGATGTGACAATTTTTTTAAATAAAAGAGATCGTGTATTATACACACCATGATGATAGTGTATTAAAAGAGAGATGTGTGTTTCTCAAACTAATAAGTGATAGTCTAGGTATGAAACTCACACCGCCAATAGTTTGGGTATGAAACTAAAAAGAGGATAATTGAGGTGTGTTTTTGACTTTTATCTCTAAATTAAACGGAAATACTTTTGATTAATTAATTTTTGGCTGTTCAGCTAAATATTTTCGAGATATATCTTGTTGGATACGTCTTCAATAATGTAATGTAAAAAAGTTTTTGATGTGATAGCTTGAAAGTTGATTGTTGGAGAAATGTCCAACTTTCATAAAATTAGGAATGTATTATGTTGTTTACTTCGATTTGATTTCAACAATCTAAAGGTAATATAACGAATTAAGTAAAAGAAATTAACTCAACATCATTTGGTGACATCTCTTTTTAAAGGATACACACCTAATTTGAGTTTGTGGTCCTAATTTAATAGTGACAAAACTGTAGTTTTCAATTTGTCATAAAATGTTCTTTCACCTTCTTTTTCTTCAACAGTCGGAAGGAAAAGGATAATCACACACTCGAAGAGAAAGGAACTAATTACGGTTAGATTATTATATTGTAGCATGTCAATTTTATCTAAAAACTTTAAGTTATTCATTTTAAAAACAAAGAAGGGACCTATATTAATTTACATTGGGCTTCGATGTCATAGCATAACAACAATTTACTTTTAAATACTAAGAGGAAAAAAATATTCCTACATGAAAAACTAAATTACCTTTCAAGAGACACGTACACATATAATAGGCTTCCATAAAAAAAAAATATTATTTATTATTATTATTATTATACACGGAGAAGGGGAATGAAAAACGAGAAATAAAATTATAAGACGGAGAATCAAACTCTAACTGATAACAAAGTATGAATATAGGCTTCCTCAAGTTTCATTGGGTGAAAATATTTTCATGAAAGCTTGCAAAATTTGATCAAAGCAGGGGCATATACAGAAGGGGGGTCATCGAATTCACGTAAACCCATGGTCTCTATATAGTAGTGTTATATTTTTTTTAAAATAGTATTTAAATATAAATGTGTGAATGGTGCACCTCTCTAGATGAGGTTAGAAATTTGAATGTTTTATTTTAGTTTCTTTCTAAGATTTTGTAACTGGTTTGAATAGATAAAAGTTAATTTTGGACCTATAATTTTAAATTTTTAATGGCTTTCAGTAAAAAGAACTTAACCAATCAAATTCATATCTTAAATTCACGTTTTCGTAATAATGCACCCATCATCTATAAATCCTGAATACGCTTCTGAATCAAAGTATATATCGATGCAGTCCGGCAAATTTTCTGATTATGAGGCCATGTGTGCAAAGTATAAATTCTTAATACGAAGAGTTATAATTTGTAAATATTTATATATATGGAGCCCTAGAGCATATTTAATTTAGAAGACTTTACAAAAAAAATTCCTCATATCTTTATTATATGTGTTTATGCCGTTTCAAACTTTCAATTAGTGGGTTTAATTATTTCGTGTCACTAACGACTTATAAGCACGAAATAATTTTTTTCAAAGCTCGAATATTATCAAAATCAGAGATTAGGAAATATTCTTCAAAACAAATCATGATGATCCCCAAAGCTAAAGAATACGAAGAAAGCAAACCTGATTTGCGGCAAACAATTGAAGTTTACATCACTATAGTATATAAAAAAGATAATAATAATAATCTATATTCTTAAATAATTTTTTTTATAAAAATGGGATCTATATAATTTAGAATTATATACTCATTTGTCTTGTAGATTTCTCCATTAATGCATGCAGCTAAAAGTCTATCTTGGTCCGGATATTTCTGACTATGATGAGGTTGGTGGCAACGGAATAAAAAATTGAAATAAAATTAAATAAAGCTAGTAGGATTTTTGGACTATTTCCATCTTTGTCATGTTGACTATTTGCATGTGCCAAAAAAAAAACTATGGCGCCAGTACTATATACTATTATTTGATGATCTGCTCCTGTATTATTTTCTAATCAAATCATTCAAATCATCCAAATCATCCAGTAGCTGATACGGTTCGATACACACTGATTGATCAAGCAACTACATGACATTTGAAGGGGGGGAGGGGTTATGACATTTTGGACGGTCGTAAAAATTTGCATTTTTTCGTAGTTGTGTGTTTTACTATTTTTGTTACTATTCGTTCTTTTCTATGCTTCAGTTATTTCTTTAGTATGTTATTATTGTTATTAGTGCTCCTTTTTTTTAATGCTATGTTAAGATTTTTTCTATTGTTTTCTATGTTCTCTTAACTTTTGTTTTTTTTCTTTTGACGTGCATTATCCAAGTTAGGAATTTTTCAAAAACAGACATATGAGCTACTCTTTCAAGAATATAATTCACTTATGAGAATATATTAAATTTGTGGTTGTCGTGATGATTGTTCTTAAAAAATCATAAATTAACTAGCAAACATACATTTTTTTATTAGAAGAAAACTTGTTCTTTTCTAGCTAGTCGACTTTATATATTATTATAATATAATCCGTGTCCTAGAAAAGGAGCTACAAAGCAGGAGAAAAGGGTGAAAAGTTCCCAACAACGAAATTTCGCAGTATTAACCTTTTGTATTGGAAAGTTTATAACTTTGCGAAGACATTAAAGCCTAAAGCTAAGTAATTAGTCAACAAGATGCTGCTAATAAAATGGCTTTAAGTGGAGACATGTTCAAAACATCCTAGACAAGAATTCCTTTGATTAATGGAATTGTTTATTGCTAATATGTGGATAATATCTAACATTAGATGTAGACAGTAATCACTTAAGTCTGACAAACCATACTAAACTATAAAAATTAAGGGGTCATTTCTTAGGACAGAAAGACAGAAAAGCTAATCATATAAGGCTATACTAATTAATCATACTTAGAGCTAACCCTATAGGCTATAATTGAAAGCTACTCGATATATACAACCATAAAGAATTTGATTACACAATAAAAGTTTACTATCTTTAATGACCTAACTTAAATTTTTAGATGAGATGATCACACATTTCAATTTGGTATAAGACAAAGTTTCTGAAATCGAATCTCACCATCACCCATATTAAAAAAAAATCATGTTTGATTAAAATTATTAATTAGTTAGTTTCGAGATAATATACATATTATATATATGATGACTGAGATATACTATCCAATATAGGGATGGCAATGGGGCGGGGTGGGAGCAAAGCGGGGTGGGTTACAGTGTGTGGGGTAGGGCGGGTTAGATCATTTGTTGGTGCGGAGCGGGGCAGGGCGAGTTTAACTATATTTTTTCAAAATTTACACGGGGCGGGGCGGTTGCGGGTTAGGGATGAAGAATCCCTAAATTCGCTTTTCACAAAAAATTTGAATCAGTTCTGCACATGTTTGGGCACTAATCATATGATGAGTTTAAGTAAAAATGGAACTGATTGAATATTTATTAAAAAAAAATTGAATGGCCAAAAAACTAGAAAGAAGAAAAAAGTACGTCACTATTTGCATTTTTTGTTTATTACAGTCAAATGTACCTAATTCAAAGCTACCAAAAAATATGTTATTGACATTTTTAAAAGATGAGTATTATAAAATTGCATTTTAATGCAACACTAACATGTTAATTTAGCTGTAAACAGTTAACAAAATTCAAACGTTTAAGTTAAAAACTTGTACACCTATCATTTAAAGTGTTGTTTTACTAATTATGTGAAATGGGGCGGGGAAGCGCGGATTTATGCGGGATGGAGCGGGGAGAATTAAAAACAACTAATCATATGATATGTGGAGTGGGGAGGAGTGGATTTAATCGGGTTTGCCCCGCACCGCTCCATTGTTATCCTTAATCCAATATATATATATATGATGGATAAGTAATCTCATAAAATATTTCAGTCCATGAAATAACTTTATCTATCCTATCGTCAATGCATTAATTACTTTTACATTATACTTCAACTGTGGGACTCTTTTGATCAAGTGTGATTGTTATTTTCAGTTTATTAATACTATATTATAAGCAAGTAGTACTATATACTATATGACAGGCGAGAAGACAAAAATTGATTGAGTGGTATGGAGAGTCATGTGCATTTCGGGACCGGCTCCCCTCCAGTTCCTCCCGTACACTCCTAAATAAACAATACCTGTCAACTTATTTAATCAATGGTCAATAATGAATTCCCTTTGCTATTTTCTCTAACTATAGTTAAGAAGCAAAACTCCAACAAATCAATAACCATAACTGGTAAATCCATGGACATGAAAATCAAGACCCAGTAGAGCAGAACCAGCAAAAACCAATTGATTTCTCTAATGCAAAAAGATGAAAGAAACAGACAGAATCATCGAGTTTGAGTCTCACAAAAAGAAGAAGACGAGCACTCGTCTTTGAAGTGAACATCCTAATAATTTGAAGCAGTGTTCCAGCAAAACAATAAAATGCTCTATTGTTGTTTATTATTGTATCTTTGCTAGATACCTTCTTTGATAAAAAATAATTAAAACAACAAAGAACATCAAATTAAGATACTCCAGTTCAAGTTTTGGCCTTTTTAATTAATTTTTTGACTCCGATTTATGAGTAACTTAAGTTTTACAAGTTGCAAGTTGTAAAATAACTTAAATCCTTGTATGGGTTTCAAGTTTCGGCTTCTGCTTCTTCATAAACGGGGGCTGTTGATTTTTGATAATGGGGAAAATTCCTGGCGAACAGAGAGGGCAATCATCCTTTAAAGAAAATCCCAACTTTTTGTGGGGTTTTCAACTCCAAATTAATAAAGGTTTTTGTTCAATTTCACTAGCAGTTTAAACAATTGATTTTTTTTGGTCTATCTTGATTATTGATTTGCTGGAGTTCTGCTTCTTAACTATAGTTAGAGAAATAGCAAAGGAAATTCTGGGCCCCAACATCGAGTGAGACGGGTCCTACTCTGATACCATGTTAAATTAGGTCTTAGGCTTAACTCACACCCCAAAAGTTAGCTCAAAGGGAGGAGGATTGCCCAAGCCTTATAAGGAGTCCACCCATCTCATTAACCACCGATGTGGGACTTTTGTCATTCTTTAACAAATTCATTATTGACCATTGATTAAATAAGTTGACAGGTGTTGTTTATTTAGGAGTGCACTGGAGGGGAGCCGGGTCCGTGGATTTGACATGAAGAAGCCCATGCAAGCACATGCAAAAGAACAGAAAAAACCTGCACAATATAATCTTTCTATACAGGTCGGGTATTAGAGTTTTCCTCGTGCTTCATTCTAAGAACCCTTCATGCCCTTCTTCATAGACACTATGTTGGCCTATGAACATGACACTTTGTCTCACCTAATAAATTATACCTCTCACCCTGCCCCACTTCCCATACTTCTATACTACTTGTGCAAACAAATTATTTCTATGGATGGACATGAGTTTAAAGTGACGTGATTAATGAGAATTCATATTGTTGTTATCAAAATTTTACTTGGGGACGAAGAGTAATTATTTGAATATTCTTAGTGAAATTTTTGAATTCAGCACGGGAAATGCAACATGGTAGTTGGCTATATATAGGTGCGTTAATTAACGGGCCTCCCATATCCCACATGTTATGGTTTCTCGAATCATAGGTTTAGCCAGGAGTGGAACTTAGCAGCAATGATTTCTCCACTACTTTTTGTTTTATTTGTTGCAATCATTGAGGAAATATACCAAATTTGATTACATACAATATACAGATACCTTGTGGACTGTGGTGTGGCTCATAATTTATTGAAAACTGTTGAGGTTAATCTTAACTTTATGGAGAATCGGTTAATTTATTTAATCCAATGCAGTGAGGTTGATTATTTCTCTTAGTTCCGCAAGAGTATTAGCTACGTAGAGGTATTAAAATCAGCCCATAAAATAATGATTCGTCTAATTTAAATTAATAACCTGTTTACTTTATTAATTAAGCTTATTTTAATTTGATTAGTTAGTTCATCTCATTTTAAATTACACTGATATGCAACCTAGATAGATTGAAGCACGAAATTTTTTATCGACATATTTTTTTCAATAAACCTTGTTTTATTTGATATGATTTATATGGTCATACTATAAGTGAAAACTTTTATTAGGTGTATATTGCAAATAAATTATAAGAAAATACATTTTGAATTCAAATTTAGTAAGAACTAGGGAACGTAGCCACGCTTCGCGCGTGCGTTAAGATATATGTGTTAGAATCAATTTTCTTTCCGATTAATTATATATTCCACTATATTATATTGTCCAATCTTATCATTATCTTTTGGTTTAATTGTAGGGAGAAGGGTAAAAAATACTCATCAACTTTTGTTTAATAGCTAACTTTACCCTATGTTATACTATGCAACCATCCAGAACTCCGCCATCTACAAATTTATTATTTGTATCCTTCAATTGGATGAAAAACTCCAAATCAAGTAAAATTACCCGTTTTTCTTTAAAAATAACATATCACCCAATTTTAACCCATGTCCGATCCTCTAACTATCTTAACCCATGTCCGACCCTCTTACTATATTAACCCAAACAAATTATGCCCATGTCCGACCCTTCTAAGTTTGCCTTGCTATGAGTAGTAATGATAGCCATGATTGCACTTGAACATAATGCAAGTTCATTCCTTTTTAGTATTTGAATAAAAAAAATATGGTGAATGATGGAGTATGTAGAAATTCGTTTATTCTCCATTAAAACACAATATAAAAGGGTGTGTCATTTCATTAATGTAATATGAAAAGGTTAGCCAAAAAATTGATAAACTCATAATAAAATAGTAGGCTATTTATTAGATTAGAAGTAATATCAAATTAATTTAAGTTCTTAAAATTGAGAATCAATTATAGGAAAGATAAAATGAAGTCTTTAATATTGTGAATTGTGACTATTGATTAACAAATTGAACAAATGTGAATGTTTATTTTCCTTATCCTCTTTTCCTTTACACCTCTCCATTGCCTTCATACTTTTACATTGCCTTTTTTTAAAAAAAAATTGCAACAATAAATTAAAATATGAAAAGAAAAAATTCAAATAAAGAAGAAAAAAGATAAATAGATTTATTGGCCATGGAAAAGTGCACATCTTATTGTCTATGCCTAACTTTAAGTATTATATATAGCTTTATAGAGATAGAAATAATAAACTTATTCATCTAATTAAATTAGGGAACAACTCCAAAAGAATAAGATCTAAAATTTCAAAAATTAAAATAAAATCTTAGAAAGACTTAAATAATAATATAATTTAGTGTTGGACTTTGCTCAAAGATCCCTTTTCTCCAACAAGAGAGCAAGGAATATAAGAACATGACCTAGCGAATTAATTGGCACACTCTTTTGGAAGAGGTTGTTTATGCTCCGTCCTTATGCTTGAAACACAATTTCTTACAATAACCATGATCACCTGTACAGAAAGAAAAACATGAACTTTGTGGTTTCCATTATGAAAACATAAAAAAAATATTGCACATGTTGAATCATACTCACATATATGACGACGGTGTGCTATATCATTATTCCTCTACAAACAACACACTTCTCTTTCCATTGTGAGAGACAGTATCCTCCAAGAAGATCACCTAGGCCCTAGACTAATTGCACCTACTTAACATTATTGCCATTACAAAACTTACATTATGTCATTAGAACATGACATTAGAAAGAATAGAAACAAATTAGAACTACATCATGCTATTCTTATTTTTCGAATAGTGAAGGTACATCACCATAGACGCTTCATTTTGAAAAATGAAATTGAATATCTCATGATTTTTTTCAAGTATTCTAAATTCTTGATTCATATTGAAACATTCTAATAGAATACATGAAGTCTTTAAAAGGTTAAAATCACAATAAATCAAGAAAAAAGAAAAAATAAGAGACCATAAACAATATGATAACAAAAGAAAAAGAAGTTACAAATACACCTTTAAATCATGGCTTTCTCGAAAAAATTAGCACATCATTTTCCTCCATTCTTGTCACAAGAAAATCCAAGCTTCTGCAACTCAAAAAAAAAGTGTAAAATTAAAAAGAATAAGCTTGTAAATGAGTTTCTGGTAAAAATGAGAAGCTACAAAATTATGAGAATTTTATGAAAATATAAAGAAGAATGGAAGGTAAAAAGGTTTGTAACCGATTTGAAATTATAATTATTAATTAGTAAAACTCAATTAATAGAAAATAAATGTGATTGAAATTATCCCAATATAAAAAGTATTTTTTTAATAAAATGGAAGAGATATGAGAGAAGGAAGAGGAAGGGTCTTAGGTAAATTAATTAATTAATAGTATTAGGGATGAAAAAAAATATTTTTAATTTTCTGCTAGTTTGTATGGCAACAAATTAAATGAAATTGATTGAGCCAAATTTAATGGGGAAAAAACGTTTCGGTAATAAGTAAAAGAGAGAGAAATAATATATTTTATTTTTAGAAAGTTGTAGTTATAAAAAGTATAATATTAAATTATGATAATAAAAGGATAAATAAATTAGATTTTTTAGAAAATTATATTTATTCAAAATGTAAAAAAAGGAATTTAAGTAAAAGTAATTAATTATAGTAAATAAAACGTTTATGGTAATAAGTAAAATAAAGATAAATAAGATATTTTATTTTTAGAAAATTGTAGAAATAAAAAGTATAATATTAAATTATAATAATAAAAAGGATAAATAAATCAGGATTTGTAGAAAACTATAAAAATAGAAGGTAAAAAGAGGAATTTAAGGATAAATAATTAATTATAGTAATGGTGAAGAGAGATAAAAAATAAAAAATTGTACTAGTAATAATGAGGAGAGATAGATAAGATATTTTAATATATTTTTTCTTCTTTTGACAGATATTAGATATCGAAAGAATTAAAAAAAATCAAAAAATTGACAAAAATAAATAAATGGTAATTCTGGCCAAAGAGAGGTGCCACGTCAGACTTTTGTTATCCAGCTTTATATATATATATATATATAGATTTGATGGATTGGGTTATGACTAAGTTTTTAGCACATTTCAGCCTAATCTGCTTCAACTCAAATAATATTTAAATGTGTCAATGACCCGCCTATTTATTAACTCAATTCATTATGACATTCTCAACTCGTTTATTTGACATCTCTAACCACAAGAAACACCATGTTTTAAAGTTATGCATGTGTTGCACACCAAATAGCTTTTAATTTATTTTCTTTTTATACAATCAGACAATTAAAACAGAATGGAGAATACTAAGATCCAAGTGTAACAACCAAAACAATTTACTCAAAAGGACTTGATAAAAAGATCAATTTAATTAATCATAGGCCGGCCATGAAACAAAACCAACAAAAAAAAAAAACAATTAAAATACTGGTAAACTTCAAAAAATAGCTCCATGTACTAATCACTTATTCATAATATTTACGGTGTGATTAGAACGCAACAAGATACTTACATTATAATCGTAAAACTCTTTTGTAAAGTCGAAAATTCTTGTGTGTGTGGAAGCATCTAATTAATTCCTTTTAATTATATGCCACTTATAAAAATAAGGATGTCAAATAAGTAAATTAGAGTGAAATTAGGCTGATCAAAATAAAATGTGTTAATATAAATGAGCGTGACATTAAGGTGATCAAGTATGATCAAGTTAAATGAGAAATATCTTCATAGACTAATTTTGTTACTTTGCCTATATGATTGCTCTTTTCCACAAACTACGCCAATATTTATATTAGGAAAAATTACTTAAATATATAATTTATTTTATCATATTCTTTAAAATATTTTACCATTTAAAAATATTTCTATTCTGATTTCCTATTTTCGAAGACATCATTTTACGTGATGTATCGATCGGATACATCACTTTACGCGAGTATCGGTAGAATACATGCATTACTTTACATGATGTATCAATCGAATACATCACTTTATGGTATCGGAACGTACGCGATGTATCAAAATATTGTGTGATGTATCCAAAATTGAGACGCGATGTATTGAGACATTGAGCGATGTATCCGAAATTGGGACATGATGTAACACTACAGGAAAACTGTGAATTACATGGGGATTTTCCTAGGGATTAGTATGAAAATCTGCAGGAAACTTATTTTCCTCCAAATTTTCATACTAATACCCACGAAAATCCCCATGTAATTCATCTTTTTCTTGTAGTGTAACATGAATGTTTTGGGATGCATAAGAATTCCACCAAATTTATGGGATTTTGTAATTTGAAAAAAATAGAGTTAAGAGGCAATTAGCTCTTAATATTATGTGATTCGTGTAAAATAATTCCCCCTTTTTTATTATTCTTAGTCTGACCTCAAAGTGGCATAAGGCAAATAAGATTCCCAATTTCTTGGAATACCTCAAATGCCAGATTCATGGAACACTGCAAGGTTAATTTATCCATAATAAAAAAATCATCAAGAGCAAAAAATATTTTATGAACCACCACCACACATTCAGTAATAAATCTTTCCTGCTATCATATCCCCAAGAGATATCATATATGTTTATAGAGATTAATTGGCTAATAATGAGCAATGGCATTGGAATGTGAAGCCTCGAAACACCGCCCTTTCCTATATTATTGGGACAAATAATATAATAAATTTAATATATCATGATTGATTTTTGTATATACTATCTTAGTTGGCTTTTGATTGTTCACTATACTAATAAGGGCATATTTTTATTTTTGCTGGTTACTTTTAATATTTTCAAAAGAAAAACATAATTCTCAAATCATTTCCCAAGATTTAAGTCTAAATATCAATTAATATGAGTATAACGAAAAAATAGACATAAATTCAATGCTTTGGAAAATTTATTGTAAAATGAATATAGTTAATAATAAAAATAAATTATATTTTGATTTCTAAGCTAAATAAATAAAAAGCATATACTATTTATTTTTAATATTAATATAGTGAATAAATAAATAAAAATACAAAATATATGTCCCTAACCCGTTCGCTTTACAACAAAAATTTTGGGGCCAACAGTTTTTAGGCCTATGGGCAAGTCATGTCCTTCAATATAACAAGCCCAATATTTTAAGCCTGCCGGAGTAGGCCCGTAATGTGATGGGCTTGGTCATAGTAGCCCATTAGAGCTTAAGATTCTGGATTAACGATGATTACCAGCCTGGTGAGCTTGTTGCAACAAGTTGGGCTTCTGAGAAAATGGACATGTCCTTCTAGGCTTTCATCATAAACACAAAACCAAATACTCCCTCCGTCCCATTTTATGTGGCACTTTTCAGATTTTGAGATTCAAACAAATCTAACTTTGACCATAAATTTTTCATAAATCTTTTAAACATTTTGAATTATCAATTGTTGTGACTTATTGTACTTTTTAAGTAGTTTACAAATATATAAATTTTATTTAAAAAAATTGAAGATTTCATGCGCAAATTCCCGGTCAAACTTAAACTGTTTGACTCTCGAAAAATGAAAAGTGCCACATAAATTGGGACAGAGGGAGTAGTAGTTTTCTATACAATGCAAAAAGGAATCTCAAGAAAAAACAAACAAAAAACTTATATTTTTTCGATAAAATAAAAATTGCAATTGATTGCACAATGGATCGATTCAATTGATATAATAGGTAGGATAGTAATTTATGTTATATTTTGTTAGGAACTTTGTTGCCAAATAGTTTTTTTTAGTGAAATTAAAATTATATTCCTTTTGTTAAATAATTTTGTACAAGGCGTGGTTTTCAATAATATCATTTTGTAAGCAAAGCTTCATGATAATAAACCGTGGATGAATTATATTACACCACCTTGTATTCTACTTTATGGATATTTAATTAGCAAAGTTTGGTTTAAAATAAAATATAGATAGCAAGTAGGAAGGAAACGGTGATGGTGGAGTGGTTGTCACAGCTTAGGCGAATTTAGTGCAATAATCACGGATTCGTTGTTTAATCCTTTGAGATGCTAATAAAACTCAGAGATTACCTTTATTTTATTAGTTGCTTTTTGAAAGTTATACAGTAGTAGTAGTTGTTCCTCCTGAGGATTCAGAATTCCCTCTCAACCTTCATTTCAAAAGTTATCGAAGTATGCGATTTTTGTCATTTTAATATTCCCTTCATCAACATTTCGTTGTCACATTAAGTATGTTATTGTTATCATACTGTAATTATATTCTCCTCGTCTCCTTCTCTTCTTTTAATTCCCTAATGTAATTTTCAATTAAAAATAAGATAAATTGGCGACACTTCCATGATTTTGTAATTAGTAAAAGCAAAGAAGAATAAGGAACTTCTTGGATTGTACTTGCAAAGTTGCAAAGTCGTTTACACTTTTTAAGCCTACTTTTGAAAATAATAATTGGGAATTGGATTTTAATTAAGTTTATATTTGCAAGTTGCAGTAAGACACCGTAATTACTTTTTTAATTAACTCTTTGACGCAATAAATATGTAATCATAGAGTGATCATATATATATAGTATGACCTTTTTATTTACTTATAAAATAACTATTTTACCTTTCATTCGTATTTAAACAATTAAAACATCACTTATAATTGAGATATTTGTAGTTTGAACTGAAGGTGAACTGAGGGAAAATAATTAATTTTGTTTTGAATTTTTAAAACAACAAATAATACTTTAAGACACTTAATATTTAGAAATCACGATAGATAATTTGAGATAGAGTTTGGAGGATGTTTTTCACCTATCAATTGATATTGAATTGGGGTACTGATCGTCTAAAAATAATGAAAAATGGAAAAGGAGTAAAATAAATAAAGTACTATACAAATTTTGTGTTGACCAGGTAAAAAAATATATAAAGTGAACAGTTAGGTAACAATCGACATCAAAATGAGAAAGAGATGTTATTTTTGAAGAAATGTATGTATAAGAATATGTCACCCTTTCCTTGTTGAAGTTTATAGTATAAAGGTTATTCATAAAGGGAGTAACAGTTTAACTCCGGTTGACAATACTACTTATTGCAATTTGAATCAACTAAAATGAAAAGTACTAATAACACCAGGTCAATCTTTTTGGTGTTTCTGTGTGACCCACTCTTTCTTTTCATCTGCTTTTGACTTCATTTCTTAGAGTATGTTTAAATTGGTTTAAAAAAATAGTTTTTAAGTAAAAAAATTAAAAGGTGAGGAAGGCTTACTTTGGTTGTTAAGTTATTTTTAACCTTTTTAAATTAAATTATTTTATATTTATCAAATATAAAAAAAAAAACTGACTTAAATACCAATTTTCAAGTCAATTCAAACACACTCTTAATCACACCAATCACCAAGCTTCTTTCTTTTGCTTTGTTTCAGTTTGTTTTGTTTGACTTGACGCGAAGTTGTAAAGAATTGAATTTTATGATCTTAAATTAAATAAATATTGAATGTACTAAAATGTCTTTTAAATTAGAACCAACGAATTATCTAAAAAGAAATGAAACCTTTATTTTTGAAACAAACTAAAAAATAATAGGAAACCAAGGGAGTATATGAATGTCCTATCAAAGAGCCGAGTGGAGGGTGAAGATCTTTTGGCTAGTGAAAATCTTTGACAAAGTACAATTCTAAATCATGTGAGTTGTGACTACAAAACATTCTACGCTATCCAGATTCCACATCAATTATTTTTGCATAAACAGCTAGTAATTTATTGCAACTTTTCCATCTGTAATTTGAATTAAAACCAAATATATTTTGGATCGAAACATAGGTGCAGTTTTCCAAAATTACAATTGTCTTGCAAAATATGGTTGGATATTTTTTTTGAAATTCTTTACTATTTGCCATAAAAAAATAATTGAAAGAAATAAAGGCTAATATAGTCAATAACATTTTAAATTAATGTTCCGAATAACTTTTTTAATAGGTGTGTTAAAAGATTAAAAAAAATTAAATAAAAAGAAACAGAAGGAGTACGTAAGAAAAGTGCAGCGTGACAAGCACTTTAGTTCTAATCAAAGAAATGGCAATGGGTCAGTATGCTCATGCAAAAGAGGCTTCTTTCCAACTTTATTTTGCTACGTGGGACTGCTTATTCTGCCTAAGAAAATAATCATGTAAGTAAAAAGAAAGTTTGAAATTGCCAAATTCACATGGAAAGCTAATTAATTTGAAGCGTGGTGTTATAGTTCTTTCTATGGTTAGCATATTCTTTGTTCAAATCATCTCTACTGAAAGATTAAGGACCACTAATAATTACTCATTCCGTTACAATTTAAGTTTCTTACTTTTCTTTTTAGTATGTCACAGATATTTAATAAGTTTTTCAATTCGAACATCCTACTTGACAAGTTTAAGACCACAAAATTTAAAAAACTGCATACATATTTAATTTAAGATCACAAAATTAGAAATAGTCTTGCTTTATTTTTTAAGTTCAATCGGTGCCCAATATACTAAAATTGGTGAACGGGCTGAGTGATAAAAATAATTAATTTATGGAAAAAGAAGAAGGTATTTTTGTGTACGTATGTCGTGCTATAAACCTATTGTTATTACTTAAGAATATTGCAGTTTCTAAAAGAGGACAAACAAGTGGTACAATAATGTTCATGTTGAAAGGCACCACTTGTGATACGGTGACATTGAAATATTGGAAAGCGATATAATATATAGTTTCACTAAGGGCTGCTAATTAATATGACAATATTAATTTTACAAATATATAAAACTGAAGAATCAATATCCGACATTTCAGTCTTTCTGTTCCTGGTGGAACGAACATGACACGGACCTTATTATAAGTTCTTCCTCGGCTTGTTGTTATTTGTATTAATTGAACTCAACATAATACTAAGAAGAAACTGCCATTTATTTGATACCCTACATACTAAAGCCAATCAAGTCTTGTCCAAACCTTCAAAGTACCTTTCCAACTTTCATTGCCATTTCCCTTTTCCAATGGAGATTATCTCTAAATGCTTTTGTCGTATATACACTTCAAACTCTATGTATTAAACTGAATTATGATATCCAAACACACTATGGGAAAGGTGTTGCCTACCGAATCGATTTAAATCAACTTAAAAATATTAAAATACATAATTCATAAGTTTCAGATCCTAGCTCTAGATTATGGTACCTATAAACTAACACGGCAGGTGTCCATATATAGTATTAGGACGACGTACAATGATGTAAACTAGTACTGCAGGTCTCTATCTCTAGGATACCATATTCACAACAACCATATGAACTAGTACAAAAAAATAATCTAATAAAGCATAACACGTACAGAAAAAATAATATATGTGCACATATATCGAGAAAATACAAAGAATTTTTCAATACTGTAGTAGTAATCAAGATATATGAAAGTGATAGTGCAAAGTAACCAAACATATCCCTAAGTTTCAGTGAATAGGCACCACACTGAAAAGTCGACTGAAACTTGGAAAGTTACATAATATATATGTGGCTAAAATTAATGTTTTACTGTTTCAACAACCCCAGGTACCTTGGCTCTTCAAATACATAATAAGGTGATACGGTTTCGAATACTGATTGAGGATAATTAACAAGAGGACTCAATTCTTCCCAGCTTGTACTTTGATCTTGTGATGTGGTACTAATAGTGCTACTATTGACTATTTCCAAAACACTTTTATCTACTTGTTGAGAATGAGTAGTGCTAGTACTATTGAGCGCGTCATGATCCAGCCCAACAGAATTGTAATTGTTATACTCTTGTAGACCGTTGTTGATAACGACCCCGTTGCTAGGGTAATAGCCATTGCTTATCATCACTGAAGAGTTACAAGTATTGCCATTTACGAGATTCATCGATGCAAGTTGATTGGTGGAGCTAATTTGACACAATTGATCTTGGGAGAAATAAACCTGATCAGTACTGGAATATTGAAAGTTGTGGCTGTTTGCACTGCTGCTTTCTGCCATGTCATGATTTTCTGGTGCAATTAGTGTAGAGAAGAGTATTTGTTGTGAAGGCCAAGAATATGCATTATTGATAGTTTGATGAGTAGCAAAGAAATTTTCGTGTTCCTTCATCATCTCTAGCTTATTATGATTAATGTATGATCCGGTCCGTGGCCGATGATCCTTTCGCTGCTTATTGCATAGTAGTAGTTTTTTCTTCAACCTCGTGTTCCAGTAGTTCTTGATATCATTATCCGTTCGCCCAGGTAATTGTGCAGCAATAATTGACCACCTTTTATATTGAAAAATTATAACATGTTAATGAATTATTGATCAAGACTCTGAATTACCTTAAGGGAAAAAATAACTTATGCAATATAACCTTGAGAGTAACCCTAGAATTGAAAAATAAGTGATGCACTTATATATTACCTACTGCCAATACTCATGTAGAGAGTACAGATTATGTTGTCTTCCTCATCAGTGAACTCTCCGTGCTTGATATTTGGCCGGAGATAATTCAGCCATCTAAGCCGACAACTCTTCCCACATCTCTTGAGACCTAAATTTAAACCATATAAAAACAACATGAATTATAAATTAAACCTCAATTTGTGCAAATAGAAGCAAGATGATATATATATATATATATATAGAAATTAATGTTCGAATACTAACTAGTAGGACGTACAATGATTACTTGTTGAAGATAATTTGATCTTTCAGTTTAAACTTTTAGATAAATTCGTCGTTACTCACCTACTTTCTGGGGAAGGGTAATCCAATTACCACCAGTTCCATGTTGCTCAATATAGGCCTTGAGTTTTGAATCTTCTTCAGGTGACCATGGTCCTCTCTTGACATTGGCTTTGTCACAGCAGGGAGCTCTACCCATTTTGATTTCTAGTTGCTGACTATATTAGTTAATCTCTTTATGTGTATATATATATATATATATATATATATATATATATAGGGAAGGTAGCTAGATAGATGGAAGAGGGGAGAAAAATATGAAAAGACTATAATAGCTGGAGAAGGAGAGACATGGGGATGGGAATGATTACCGGCTTTTTCAATAAAGTGGAAATGGAAAAAGAGAGTAGTCTTTATTAGTGATTAAAATAATAACGCAATTTGAATGCCAGAAGAGTAGTATCAAATGTTTTCTCATTTTCTTACTTATTTTATACGAATCATGCAATTCATCATCCACCTTTTGTTCACACACCATGTCAATGTAAAGTTACATCCTGAACGTTCATTTTTTGTTGTGTATTCTAAATATACGGTTCCGATCATTGGAGTACATAGTATATACTTTACTATATACGAACTTAATTAGTACTGTATGCATATAATGATCTAAAGGTTATGTGTCATCCTACCGCCTGTATGACGAAATTTGAAATGGTAATTTATTCTACTCTCTTGTATTAATATATTAATTATTATTGTTGAAAAGTAAAGCTAGAAAGAAAAAAAAAAGTATCATCTCAAATATTACTTTCCTCTACTATCTTAAGGGGCCAAATAATAATATGTTGAATTCTTTGTAACTTGAGGTCGTATTAGTCATGTTCGATTCAAACTCTAGTAGGAGTACTATTCCTTTGTTCGATTGGGGGATATTGTTTGCAAAGTACGTTTTTGTCCCTATCATGAATATTTGAGGTACATCTATTTCCTCACACCTTGTTATTTTACATATAAAAGGACTTAGACATATGATACGGCTCAAATTAAGTACGTGCATAGCATATATACACCCCATGTTCCTAGGATAAACAAGTCAATCACAAGCCTTACACACAAGCCTACTAAGCTAGTAGTTATACAGTGTTCTCAACTAATCATTATGGTGCAATGGGAAATTAAAATTAAATTATATTTATATTTAAACCAGATTAATAAATACAAGTTTTATTATATATACAATTTTTACTTAACTATATAGTTAAGTATTATGTATTCTCAATGTCATTTTTAACTTTTAATTGAAGGGTTATGAAGGTGATTAGGGCATCATGTGGAAGCTTATAATTTGCAAATCATGATATGATTGATAAATTAGACGACAAATAAAAACATACTAAAGACATGTTATTAATATAGTTTGGTCAAACGACCTACATATTGAAAACAATTATTAAAAAAAACATAAATATGTTTAGGAGAAAATATCCTCTTAAACAAGACTCTTAAACGACTGCATTGTGGATGCTATTGTTATTATGCTATGAGAATAGAGATCTTCAATATATAAATCTTCAAACTTTTCCTTCAAGGAAAGATTAAATCAAATATGGAAGAAAATTATATTTTCCTTTCCGAAAAAGTTTAAGCATTTATGGTAATACTTTAACTTTTCTTTTAAGAAAAAAATACACTTCAAATAAGGCAAGAAAATTGAGGAAAAACCCTAACACTAATCGCTTAATTTAATTTGGTGTAAATATAAATGACATATGTGAATATTTACCTCTTATTAAAACCGCGAAACTTTTGTCTCCGAGCATATAGTACATGTAAACACATTAAGAAACAAATGCATGATGCTCTGTCTAGGCCTCTAATTTAGGAACAATAATAATCTTAGACAAGCTGATAATGGAAGGAAGATACATCAGAATTAATCCTGTATATATGAATGTCCATATCTTATTATTTTAGAAGAGGTGATCGAAAAGGAATTTAAGATTAAAATACAGTCCACTATCACATCTTATGCCAGAATTGCCGTCATCGAAATTGACCGTTGTTGTCCCTACTTTCCTATTGTTGCTGTGGTAATTTCTTGGACGTCCTCTTCAGCTATCAAATTTTAAACTTCAATAATAAAAAGTGATTCATTTTTTTCAACGTGAGAATATAAAATAAATAACTCAAGGTTACCAAAAAGTAATCTTTGGTTTTCCCTCACCGTACGTCGGTATAGATGTTTATCTTCAACTTTAAAACTATGGAAAAAATAATTAGGTGGAGTTAGGTTAAATTGTTTTGAAGAATATCATTTGCACATTTTTGTAAGAGTTCCACATCGGTCAATTCGAGGGATGATTGATCTTTAATATGATTTGCCTTTTAAACTTTTATTTGGAATAGAGTAATTAGTCCAAAGATTTATTACTATATTAACATGGTATATATCCGAGCAGAATTCATTTCAATTTTCAATTGTCATTTCTTGATGAACCTCATATTTTAGTTCTCCACTCTCTAGATGTTCATCTTGTCACTCGGATAATCTTTTTTTTTTCAATTACTGAATATAAGTAGGTGTGAAAGAGTATCACACCGGTCATTCAAGAGATAAATGATCTCTTTAAATTGTTTTGAACAATCCTCGCTGTAGAGCTAATTTTTTGAATTGAGTTGAGTCCAAGATTCAGCTTGCCTAACAATTTCTTTTTCAATTTTATAAAAAATTATAATCAAAAGCCTAGAAGAAAAGTCTTCTAATTTTTGCAAAACTAAAAACTACTCTGGAAGAGTCATATATACGATGTTGTCAAACAAAAGGCTGAGGATGAAATGTCACTACGTCAAAAATATCATTAGCGGGAAATTACTTAATCGGCAATAGCTTAATTGCCGCTAAATATGTATTTTTAGCGGCAATTAGCACTCTTTGTATATGTCCCTAAAGCCTTTAGCGATATTGGTTCTAATGACATTTAACTAATGCCGGTAAAGACTTTAACACTCTTTATTAATGTTTATATTTATTGCCGCTAAAAGTTATTTTTGTTGTAGTGTGTATGGCCATTAGAAAGTATTAAATTGTATTAAGACTTGTACTTAGTTTTCCTAGAACAATTTGAATTTGAGTTCTAGATGAAACCAATCACGATCTTAGAACTAGTACTAATTAGTTTTCCTCTATCTAGTCATAATTAGAATAATTTCCTTAATAAAAATTGTCATAAACTGCAAATTCAATTCTCTTATTAGTTTATATACTTTCTTTTATTTTGATTTTTACTTACCTATATTAATTCATCAATGAATATAACAAATTATTCTTGTTCTAGTGTAGATTTATTTGTCGTCTAATTTAAAATTGTTAAAATTTATAATTATTAGCTTTTACATGACACATTTTGTTATTTCGATCCAACTGGGACGTAAATTCCTTCCTTTCTAAAATATATTGTATATAATATCAAGGGAAGAAGTCAAGTAATAACACCTGGAGTGCAGCTATAGCGCAATGGAAATTAAGGTGTTGGGTACATGCTACCTGCACACAAAGGTAAAGAGTAAGAAAAAGTCCAACGTAAAAGTAATATACTCCTACTAATTATAATTAGTTTCCATACTATAAACATTGGATAAGAATATCTGAAATATGAGAGAGAATATATGGTGGTGGCCTACTCCATAGACTGTTTCCTTCTTTCCGTGTTGAAAAATCTTAATCTTATGTTTAACAATGTTTTAATTTTCACGAATCATTAACTTTATGAACTGGTTTATTCTACATAAAATATTTTCAAGACACTGAAATTCAACAGCCATTTCTAGGTATATGATAAAAATAAAAAGCCACCTTTGACTTGTTGCAATTTCATCGCCCAAAGTCAAGTCTTATTGGTGTTCACACACCTTTCATAAGTGCAATATCTCTGTATGTATAGTTTTTTTTTCCCTCGTGGTTTTGGTGAAGAAGAATTTGATTTCCCGCCTCTGGGAGTGGACTTTTCACTAGCTTCCAAGTTCCAGTGTTATTTTATTTCTCTTCTTTATGATAAAACAGTAAATATTTGTGTCAAATAGCGCAAAAGTTTATGAGAAGACTTGTGTAAGTTTGTCCTCATTCTATTGATGAAAAGATGCATGTTTATACAATAAATATAAGAAAATCAAGTAAGAAGAATATGATCTACATTGACAGTAAACTTTTTAGGTCATTCACGGAGAAAAAGAAGAAGACATAAAATAAAATTACATAGATAGAACGACATGGTAGTCCCAAGTTATGACATGGGTAACCCAATTTTCCACTATACTTACCGTTTGTGAAACCCATTTGATAGGTAGAAATGGTTTTTATCGGCCACTTTTTGGCATTAGTCATTGTCATCTAAGTTTAAATCTTACAAGTGAAACTCAAAACGTTTTTGAAATTTGAAATTCCATGGAAAATCCTAATTTTCAATTAGTAGGGGTGAGAAATGGTTAATTGTGAATTTTACCTGTTTGATAGTGGCCTGCCATATGGTGGAGAATGAAGGCTGGAATGTAGGTGGGCTTCAGCCCAATAAACTTCAGACTGGAGCATCATACTGTCTACTAAGCCCATTTTTTTCCCAGTGTATGCAGAAGCACTTTTATAATGAAAAAGAGCTACTACAAAATAGTATTGGGCCTTTATAATGGACCCAGTTGGCCCGCTGAGGCATCTAGATCCGGTTCATTTATACATGGACCCACGACGTCTATTCTCAACCAATACAATGCGACTTGATGGAAAACATGTTACTTTATGGAAAGGCCAGATCCACACGTTCTCCATTTAAATATTTAAAGTAGGGTTTTAATGAACCATTTTAAGTAATTTTTATGATTACGGTCAAAACCCAAAGGGTAGCGGATAGATCTGTAAAAAGCCTAGTCAGCAAATATAGCAGTAAGGGAGTTGGGGTTTTGAAAGAGTCTTAACAAAATTCATTTGTAACGCCGGTGCTGAGCAGAGAGATAACATAAAAGATAAATGGAGAGCGCCGCCGTATTTGCGGGGCTTCACCCTACTCCCGGTCACCATAACCACCTTCTGGGTCCATCACGAACTGCTATTAAGCTTCTTCCTCCTTCCATTGATAAAAACAATTTTTCTCCTTTGCCCCTCAAGGTTTTTTCTTCCTTCAGCTATTCATATTTCATTTTCTCCATTGAAACTTTATGATTATCTGTGTGTATGATGTTAGCTTCATGCGTGTAGTTTTGTGTAGAGTTGACTAATTCGTGTAGATTTCATTGACTTTGTGTGATGGAATTTGTATTGCAGCTTCAGAAGCAGTCTCATTTCACTTCTTATATTGATAATAGTGCCATAAACAGTGGAAATTCCTTTCGTGTGGCCTCTCCTGCAAGGTATTTTGCATTTCTTCGACTACTTTTATTTCTTTTAATTTTAGGATTCAGATGCCCATGCCCCTTAACACTCTGTTTGGATCATTGTTACCCATTGTATGGTATTATATTGTTACCATACCTACAATGTTTGGTTTGATTGTTACTTAAAATGTATTGTATTGTTAAATTTCGTTGTTACATAACAATGTAAACCCCCATTTTATGGAACAACCGATTTAGTGTGTTTCCGTTGTTACTTAATTTCTTTTTCCAATTATATCCTTACATAATATTTCATAATTACCCTTTACCCTATATTTTTTAATTCTAGTCAAACCTCCTACCCTAGAATAATCAAGGATATTTTAGTAAATTTATAAATTACAATACAATATGATACCGTCAAACCAAACAATAAAAATGTTATTAAACAACAACAAACAATATAGTCTAGCCAAACATTGTATCTACCATACAGTAAAGTACAATGGGTAACAATGATCCAAATAGAGTGTAAAAAAGTATATATATATACCAAATCGTTATGCTGTATCACTACTTTGTAATGGTGGATTGAAGTAAAATACTGGAGACTAGTTGATTCTGGTGCAAGGAAATAGAAACAATATCATGTCTCGAATTGTTGATACTCAGTTATAAATTTTTGGGTCATTTAGTTACTACATCGGGAAGAACCAGGCAAAACATAGAAATTCATAGATCTTCAGTGTTCTCAAGCTGCGTTGAGGTGACTACAGCCTACATTACACAAAGACGCAACTTCTTTTTCGCCACTTTTGCCTTCTTCGATATGATTTATTTGAGAGAGAGATTGGACTCGGAATATGCCATATCACTGTAGATGTCTAAGATTATACTTTTTTGAAGGGCAAAAATGCTTAACATGTCGATCAACATTCTAAAGGACAACGTTCATGGACTGTATTTATTCACATTTATAAAGGGATATGATGTTTCCCAATCTGAGAACACCTTCCCTCTAATGCAAGTACTACAAGAATACATCAATAGAGCTTGCTGACTTAGATAAGTCAAATGCAGTTTCCTGTGGGTTGTAAAGTTTTTTATGTTCAGATAATCTATGAACTATGAAGTGGCTCTAGATCCTTTACATTGCTTGTTAATTGCTTCCCCAATAATTGATAAAAGCTCTGTTTTTATAACAGCGACGTTGCATCTGAATTAGCCGACATCGATTGGGACAACCTTGGCTTTGGCTTTATGCCTACTGATTATATGTATAGCATGAAATGCTCTCAAGGTGAAAACTTTTCTAAGGGTGAATTACAGCATTTCGGTAACATTGAGTTGAGTCCGTCTGCTGGAATATTAAATTATGGTCAGGTTAGTTTTTCCCTTTTCTAATATGATGGCATCTGAAGAAATCTTTCTTAGTCTTAAATATATTTCTTGCTTGTTATTCATTTGAATGATTACAGTTTCACTTCATGTGTCAGACTCACTGAAAATGTTTGGAAATATTAATAGGGATTGTTTGAAGGTTTAAAAGCATATCGAAAACATGACGGCAATATATTGTTGTTTCGACCCGAGGAAAATGCAACGCGTTTGAAGATGGGTGCTGAACGTATGTGTATGCCTTCACCGTCTGTTGAACAGTTTGTGGAAGCAGTGAAAGCCACTGTTTTAGCTAACGAAAGATGGGTAATATGTCCCTTCAATCTTAATTAGAAACTATGTTATTGAGTGTCTCATGCCCACTAGATTCATTTTCTTTGCTTACTTCAGATTCCTCCTCCCGGTAAAGGCTCATTATACATAAGACCTCTGCTTATGGGGAGTGGAGCTGTCCTTGGTCTTGCTCCTGCTCCTGAGTACACATTCCTGATTTATGTGTCACCTGTTGGAAATTATTTTAAGGTATTTTCTCTAAATCCCTGCCATTTTTAATTTATACTTACTAATGCTTTTATTGTATCTTTCTCTTTTTAGTTCTTGCTTCTGCTAGTTTCTGCATATCATTATCCGAAGTACAGCGTGTAGACTATTAAATGTTTGAAATGTAGTTAAAATGTCTTCATTAATTTGTCAATTGTTGGCTAAGCTTCACGAGAAAAGCTAGAATTATTATTTAAGAATTTATAGTATATCAGAATAATTATCTTTTATGATGATATATTAGATTAGTCATTTGAATAACTTCAACTAGCTTTGAGATTTTGAACCTGAGTGTGGTGTACTACTTATCAAAACAAAGAAAAGAAACTTGGGTGTGGTATGTAAGTCTTGACATGATGGATTCTAGCATATAATAGGGACTGCCAATAGGAGAGTGTCTCAATAGCTGTTAGTTGAAGAGGTGAGAAACTTATCAAAAGCAATACAATCTTTTTGAGAAATTGCAAGTGTGAAAAAGTTGACTGCAAAACAATATCACAACCGAAAACACAAAATAGTTTGGTGTCCATGGTCCAGAATATAGAAAGGACTGAATGATTGTCGATTTGTTGTTGAACATCAAAACTCAAGTGTGCATGGTATAACTTTCATGTTCATGTTTCAGACCTTTTGATAATCAAATTGTACGGCAGGTCCTCCTCTCAGTTCACTCTTTTCCTTTTCCCCTTTTTCTTTTTCCAGGAAGGTTTGGCACCAATTAATTTGGTAGTTGAGACTGAAATGCACCGTGCAACACCTGGTGGCACTGGAGGCGTCAAGACTATTGGAAATTATGCTGCAGTAAGCTAGCTTTTTGGACCTTTAGTTTATTTAAACATTTGTTGGCAGTACGAGTTTTATTTGATGAACGCCTTAATTGATGCCTTAGTTGCATTTTCTTCTTAGAGGTTGATGAGAATAAACATCCCTGAGTTCCCACTTGGAGCTTTGCTATCCCTTCTGTATGTCATCATCATCTCTTCGTATTTCACCAAGACTTGTGATCAAATATTTTGCAATTAGCTTTCCCTTACACTTCTATATCGAACAAGTTTATGAAATCATTTTCTAGAATTGTTTGAATTCTTACGTAGTTGACCTAACTGGAGTCGATCTCATTCCTTCATGCTTCTTAAGCTTTCACTCCGTGCTATTTATTCACATATATCCAAGGTGAAGAATATTATTCTAATATTTTCCTGGACATGTAAAAAGAAATGAAGGATGGTTTCATGAGAAGAAATGCTACTTGCACCCTTCACTAATTATTTGTCATATTATCCAATCTGCCATCCTTGACGCTTCCATGTTTCATCTTTGGGTTATAAATGTAGGTTCTGAAGGCACAGAGTGCTGCTAAAGCAAAAGGCTATTCCGATGTTCTGTACCTTGATTGTGTTCAGAAAAAATATCTCGAAGAGGTTTCCTCTTGCAATGTCTTTATTGTGAAGGTATAAAGTTAAACCAATATTCTGTGTCCTCATTGTAAGTTATTTTTGCGTGTGGTGCCTGAACGAGAATGTGACACTGGTTTTATAGAAGGATGACAAAAGCATTTTATTTTTGAAGATGAGACAGGAATTTCCTTTCAAAACTTATCTTGCAAAGAATACTTTTATGTCTTTTTATCTTATATTCTTTATGTACTGCTTATGAACATGTAGTTTTTCTGCTTTAGATAGATTTTTGTAAATTTTTAGCATTTCACTCTTCACTATCTTTTTTCATAAATCTTGATTCTTGTATTTGAAAGTTTAGCTCTTTAGCATACGTTCTTTTATAAACATAAACTTGGTATCGAAGAAAATAATGTCTTCCGATATGTGAGCTGTTATTTTGTAATCAATATTAAAAAAATTGGTAGTCTTAGAGAAGAATTTGCTTGACAGATCACCCCAAAATAATGATCTTAGATTTCTTCTGTGTGCAAAATCTTTTTCAAATATCTCAAAGATTTCACATGACTTGCTATTATTTTATTCATTTGTGGTCATACATGGATACTATGAGCTATTTGAACAATCTTCTTACTTAATATTGTTTTTGAAAGTGTAGACAAATCTTCTTGACTTAAAAATGATGCAAAACTTTCATGTTAATGAAAACTACTAACTTAATATCATGTTCACAGGGTAATCTGATAGTAACTCCTGCAATTAAAGGAACCATTCTACCTGGAATTACGCGAAAGAGCATAATCGACGTAGCAATTAGTCAAGGATTCCAGGTACCCTGTTTGTCTTCAACATAATATGTTTGGTGCTTATGCTAATGCTGGTTTAAGTTCTGTTTTATATTTATTGATTTAGTGACTTTGATATGCAAGTTGTCCCAATCACCACCTTTATAAAAGAAATTAAGATGTTTGATAGTCGTTAGGAAATGGCCATTGTGATAAAAGCTATCATGGTATTGTATTGGTATCTAAAGGTAAATTGCTCTGATTATTTTCCCTATAAATTAGGTGCGAGAGTACCATTTTATCCTTCACTGTAGTTAGCATTGATGAGCTTTTTCCATTTTCTCTTCCTCTTTCCAGGCTCCAGCTATGCACTTTCCCACCAACATCTGGTCACCATGCCGCCTCCCACCCCCAACACACACACACTGAATCCGCCTTACCATCAGTGTCTTCCTTTCATTGTGCCAGCTCTGCTCTCTCCTGATCCATCTTAGTCACCTTGCTTTTCAATCTCTGTTTGTCATCCTTCTCATCACTATTCCACTCTTCTCTGTTTTTTCTCCTGAAGCATTATTGTGCTTACAAAATAAAAACCAAATACAATCGAGGTCAGTGAAATGCATGTCAGGGAAGATTTAAATGGATAAGCATTAGAAATATTACAATTACGCCTCAATCCCAAGCAAGTTAGGTTGAATGGTATACAAGCATTAGAAATATGGAGGATTGGATATTTGAATGAAGTAAGAGACATTCACCATGGAGGGTTGATGGTTGAATATCCTTCATGGAGAACCAATGTTTGTCAGTAGAATCACTATCTCTTGTAGACTCACATCAATAAATCTACATTCAGTGAAAAAAAAGATGACTTGCATTAGCATCAAAACGTTTGACGGATTATTCTTATTTAAGTTGAGAAGGATAGCGAATGGGCTCATTCTCCACTGAGTTTGGAACTGTTTGCCTTCGACCATTGCAGATCTCTCAGTTATTGAAAAAAAATCGGTTTTTTCTACCTTGCGAGATTTAATCTGAAAACACTTGGAAGATTAGGTTCCTGCCACAATAACATTCACCTCAGAGGCGTAGGCACATGCAAGTTACTGAAAAAAATACCATATATACAAGTAAAATGATACACGAAGTGATTAAATAACATATTTTGGATACCCTTGACACAATAGGTTGTTGTAGCCCAGTGGTTTTAGACCTTTTTAATGGGTTTGAAACACCTTGAATGAGTTAGTGGTCGCGTGCTCGAATCTCACTAGCAACAATTTTTTCCCATTTTAAAAAGACCTTTTGTTGTGCAATTTCTGAACATCCTTCGTGAAATTCCTGGCTCCGCCACTGATTCACCTTATCATTAAGAATTGAATTTGGGAAAAGAAAGTGATATCCACTGCTTTTTTCCTTGTAGTTGGTATAACATAATAGGTCTTTTGTGTTGCATTACTACTATTCTGAGGCCAGAATGTCAATATGTAGGTTGAGGAACGACATGTGTCTGTGGACGAATTGCTTGATGCTGATGAAGTTTTCTGTACGGGAACTGCAGTGGTTGTATCTCCTGTTGGTAGCATTACTCATCAAGGGAGAAGGTATACATATTTTATGATTTGGTTTTAACCTGCTGTTGAGGATGAACTAATGCATCAGTTGATGATTCATGTGTAATTGGTTGTGTGAATGCGTGGATCTAATATGTGTTCCCTTATGTGCATGTGCATCTATTTGCGGAAATATAAGTACTTATTAGAGAGTTCTTCGTGCAGGGTAACATATGGAAATGATGGTGTTGGCCTTGTGTCGCAGCAGTTATACTCGGCACTTACTAGCCTACAAATGGGGCTCTCAGAGGATAAGATGGGTTGGATTGTTGAGCTCAAATGAGCTCTCCAACCAAAGGGTAGTACTTTCCATTGATGAAAAAATGTTTTGACTTGGAAGTTCTCAGACACTTGTGATCCAGAGTTTATCCTTGATCATACATCCATGATGCGTGTCAAGTATATCTGTGTGTTTGATATGTATCCTTCAGCACCCAAATTTGGTGATTTAATCTAGTAAAGCACAGTAGATAATTTTACCTTGGAAAGTGCCAAAACACAATATGCTTTGAACTTGGATTGTGAACGTACCTACCCCACGCACGCCCATGATTATGTGGAAGCCAAGAAAACATTTCAGTTAAGCAATTTGGTATTTCGACATGGTCCAACTGAATTTTGATTACTCAAGTAGATTGAAAGGACAACTTAACAATGACTTGAATTTATCTTGGCGACTCAAACTATTCAACCAAAAGAATACCTATTGCCTTACTTCATTTATGAATTCTATGCAAAATTCAGATAAGCAGGATAACAATCCAGACCAACACTCTTTAAGGCACTAAATCTGGGTGCAATAAAATGTGACATTACTATTATCGGTGGGAAAACAGAGATATCTGTTGTCCTCAAAAGCAAGTTTGAAAAACTGACTTGAGCAGGTTCCTTACTGGAAAGTTGTTTATTGTTGGACTCTTTTAACTCCTCTATAGTATCCGATGATGATTCCCTCAAACTAGACAAGATTCAATCAGCAATTACTATGCTAAGAATGAATAGTTAAGAGGCGAAAGGAATGAATCGCCAACGCTATCCTTAAATTGCACATGAAGTCTAAATTAACAGAGCTATGGAAACTCCCCAACCAGGTAAAAGTAGTCAACCCATTTAACTACTTAAAATTCTCTAAATTAACATTTAGGTTAATACAAAAATGTTAACGAAGATGTTTTCCTAGAGTGAGAACCATAAATTTGCCTAAATTTTAGAGTAACGATCTTAAATTTCAGTACGCGTTTGGAAAAATTAAAAATATGATGATTGAAAGTTGAAAGACCAAAAGTTCATATAAGCAATTAAGCATATACCCAAACAATTTTATAAGCTATTACAAACATGGGGATGAAATAAATCAACAGAATAATAGAATGCCTTGGTCTAGAAACTTACGGAACTGAGGGAAAAGCACAAATAACTCAAATTCACTCCTACATAATCACCAAAATCTTTCAGCCCTAAATTGGATTTAACACAATAAGCTGAAGAAATTAGCAGACAAAAACACAAACCACTTTGATATGATCTTTACTTGCAACCACAAGCTCTTTGATAAACACTAAACATTCACAACTACTAAAGAGTACCTATTCATACCATTTACAAAATACTTGAAGGGTATGAGTTAGCCTGAGACATTTACATGTTTGGGAAGCACATACAAGATCACCAAACATGGCATACCACCAGTCAAGATCAGTCGTTAGCTTGAAAATTATTGTAGGAAGTTCTGGATGTTTGAAATGAAGAAACAAACAGCAAATTAGAGACCCAACCGCTACTCTTCTCACATATGGCAATCTCACTACCTCCTTGTTGCCCTAGTTCTTCGGGATCGGTCTTCAGGCTTCCCATTTTTATCCGATTGCAAGCTGCCATTGTTCCCCACCTTCATACCACTTTCCCCAGAGAGAGTCTCCTGCAGAAGAAGTATGCTTTTATGATTCGTGTAGAACAAAACATGAAACAAAAAGGTATATTGGGGTGACAAGGGAGGGGGGTGTGGTAATTCAACCGCAAAAACCGACACAACTAGGATAGCATCTTCGATCCAAAGAACGCAGAGTTCTTTATCATACTTCCCTCCCAATTTAAGTGGACCTAATTTAACTGCGCGCATGCAAGTTGGAGTTCTATGGTGCTTAAATATGTGAGTAGGGAAAAACTAAAATTTGTGAAAGATTTCGAACTTTCTTGGTGAGAAAATGAGCCCCACAATAACATCATTACAGTTGGATATTAAAAAGGTATTGGATATCATAGGAAAAGTTTCCTTTCTATGAGAGAAATAAAAAGGCAGTAGCCTGGTACACAATGCATCCCCCATCTAACCAGGTTCCGGGGAAGGGCCGCACGTGCCCCAAGGGGCGTGCGGTAGACTGTACTTTTAGAAAGGAATGATGACACAAAAGGCTTGCCCTCTCAAGCCCCAAAGAAACTCCCTACCCTTCAGATTATATATTGAGACTCGATAAATGTGGAAGAGGCCTGTATATCTAGGAGGGTTCCCAATTGAAATCTATCATTGCATCCCATGTACACTGACAATGAGGATACATGCAGAAAATAAATGCAGCTGTTGATAAATAAAATATTCCATAAATAAACGAGGAAAATATTCCATAAATAAAATTACAAAAGTTGATAATTTTAAATCATCATGAAGCTGTCACAACACTTGCATAGCTTGAACACATAACTTCAAAGAGAATAGAGCTTACCGGACTTCCTTCCGTGACTTTTCTCACATCAATTTCTGTCACTTCATGAACTGTAACAATTTTATCAATATACACAGTGGTTTCCTCTGCAGCAATGGGAGTATGATTAGGTAGTACTTCCAGGTGTTCAACATCTGGTGCATCTGGTGATGATGATAATGTACTAGAAAGAACCAGAAAATAAATGAAGTCAACAAACCAATATTCAAGTTCTACTTAATGACATATAGAAGGGCAAGTGAGATAACAGAAATATGTGTGCTACTTGACAAGTCAGTTATAAGAACAGACAAATACCCGGAGGCACCATTCTCGGTCAATTGAGATATAAAATCCCCATCTTCCCTCCGCCTTTTGTTACTTGGTGTACGGTCAAGCAACGTATCAGCACATCTCTTAAGCCACGAGAATGGAGTAGAGAGAGTAGAAGATGAATTTCCATTCTCTTTCATGATTGAAGGAGTATCTTTTCTAACACCATTATTACCATTCCCATCCAGACCAGATCCCAGAACTGAGGCATGCTTCAATAATCTTTTTGCAGAAGGTTTAAGTTCATTGGATGGTAGACCAGAATGTAACTTTTTGGGTGTGGCAATACGATCTGGAATAATCTTAACATCCTCCAATTTCTTCAACTGCTCAATCTGAGCAAGAATCTCCTTCCTATCAGCATGAAGTAATTCCCTTTGTTTCTCTAATTTCAGCCTTTGCACCTTAAGTTCTTCAATAGCATTATTTACCTCTGCCCACTCCTTATCCCTTCTCTCACGATCCAAATTGATCTCTTTTCTCTCAGCATCTAGTTTGTTCAACTCCAAGCCTACATGTTCCAATTCCTTTTCCACAGTCTCCCTGAGAGATGCAATATCCTGAAGTTCTCTTTTCTTATGCTCCTCAAAGGCCTTCTCCTTTTCCTTAAGATCAGTTTCTATTTCTTCACGCCTTTTTTCAATGCGGTTCTCTAGCTCCTTTTTCTGCATCTCAACATCCAGCAAAAAGTTTTCGCGTTCTTTCTGAATTTTGTTAAACCATTCTGCACGTTCACTCTCAATCTCATACATGAAGGTTTCACGATCACGAGAAAGTGACTCCAGATTTTGCTTATATTCTTCTTGAATTGCATTTTTCTCTGCTTTCAGGCTGTCACGGCTATCCTTAAGAAGCTTAGAAATGGCCAATTTCTCTTCAGCCACACGTTCAGCGTCCTTCTGCAACTCTTCTCTTTTCTCATCAATTACCTCCCATTCAGTCTCAAATTTAGCTTTCTCAGCTTTCAACCGATCAGCCTCCTTTTCAATTTCCTCCTTCTCCGCTCTAATCATATCAATCTCTAGCTTTAGCCTTGTTTCCAGAATCAGCAATTCTTGAGTTTCATTTTTCATAGCCTCCACTTTTTCTTCCTCATGGTCGACGCATTTTCTTTTTTCATCCAGCATTTTCAGAGACTTCTCAAGATCATTTCTCATTTTGCTGATCTCTTCCCTTTCTTGCTGCAGAACTGTTCCCTGCAACTCTACCTCTTTTTCAGCAGCTTGGAGGTTTCTTTCTTTTTCCTCAATCACATGTACCTTGTCTTCCAACTCTTTCTCCTTCTCAGCTAAGGTTCTTGACTGCCTCTCCAAATCATATTCCTTGTCAGTAATTAGGTCCTCCCGAGACTTAATATCCATATCTTTCAACTCCCAAGCCCGCCTCTTGGTTTGGATCTCATCTTCCACCAATTTCCGTTTTGTTTCCAACTCTGCCTCGATAGAAGATATCTTAGTTACCAATGTGGCCTCCTGATTAACCATAACCTGCTTACTGCCATCCTGCATGGTTCACCATAGTAAGAAGATAAAGGGATCTAAAAGTAAAGGATAAAATCATAGTTCTCTTTTGTGCCAAAACTTACAATCTCCTTGCTTTGCATTTTCCCCTGTAATAGCAGTAGCTCTTCCTCTTTCTCGTTAAGTTTGTGTTCCCTTTTGATTATGCCCTATGATATATACAGCAATTGCTTAAATGAATTCCTCAATATCTTTCATCATAAAAAAATCATATGCATAATAAGCACAACATTATGAAACAATGAAAGAAAGAGGCTCACTTCTTCTCTTGCTGATAGAGACTTCAGTTTCACCTCCAGATTGCGTTTTTCCTCATTCAGGGATTTGATGTCATTCTCCAAGTTTGATTTTTCATCTTCTAAGTCTTTCTCACGTCTGTTCAGTTCTTGAGATCTGCTAAATATAAATTCTTCTCTCTTATTGAGCAAAGCCTGAGCATCAAGTAACTCTTCTTGAGACCGCTGTAGAGTTTTCAGCCTTTCAGATAAAGATTGTCTCTCCAGTTGGATCTCTTTCTCTTTAGCTTCACAACTGACAGATCAAAAGAAAGCAACTTAATCATGTGCATGAGGATAGTAATATCACAAGTGGCTCCATAGAGGATATCTTCATTCTTACCTACACTACCTAAAGATATGATCATTCTTCAGTTAGTTGAGAGGAACAACAAAATTGATCCTTTGGTGTGGAAAATTCACATAATTACATATCTAAGTGTCAATAAACATGAATGCATAATCCCTCCTTTTAGGACAAGAAATGCTATTAGTAATAAAAATTAGCACCAAGTGGGTAAAGAAAGTAACCATATCAAAAAAAAAAAAAAAAAAAAAAATCTATGAATTTAATTCCTTTAATTTAAGCGACTAATCAATGAAATTCAGTCAACAACAACAACATACCCATTGT
>JAJOOO010079966.1:0-10958 GCA_029582685.1 Solanum piurae
ACTAAAAATCTCTTCTTGATTGTCTTTGAATTTGGTCAATGCTACCATTAAAATACAATCAAATAGAGCTTTTTAGTGCAACTCCACTATGAAAAATTGAATTGTTTGAAAAGGGTGTGAACCAAAAGGAAGATATAAGAAGACCCAATTCAGATTACCTCAATGCCACCATGAAAACACAATCAAGAACAACTCTTTTAGTGCAACTCCACCATGAAAAATTGAATCTTTTGAAAAGAGTGTGAACCAAAAGGAAGAAAGAAACAAGACCCAAGTCACATTACCTCAATGCCACCATAAAAACACGATTAAGAAGAGCTATCTAGTGCAACTTCCCCTTAAAAATTTGAATCTTTTCACATGGGTGTGAACCAAAAAGAAGAAACAAGAAAGACCAAATTCAAACACAATCAAAAAGAGCTTTTTAGTTCTATTGATATGACCAAATTCAAATATCAATATGTCAATTTCAAATTTAAATACTAATTGATTCAATCATTAATTTTATCTTGAAATTGTTGAATAAGAAAATAGGAAAATAGAAAATAGATTATTAGGTTTAAGGAGAAGAGAAGAGATGATTAAATCTATTATTTTTGATAAAAAAATTAATTGGATTTGGATCAAAGAATGTGGATATGGGTCAAATGGGTAGAAAAAATTTTGGTGGGTTGAAATTTATATTTATTCAATAGAAAGATGCCACATGTAATTAATAATAATAATAATTTAAAAAATAAAAGATTATTAGTTTTAAGGGTAATTGTGGACCAAAAAGGTGGATGAAAGAGTATTTTTAACCCAATAGGTGAATGAGGGGTATTTTTAAACCTTTTCGAATAGTCTAGGGGTATTTTTGGCACCATTGACCAGGCTTATTGGCATTAGAATGTCTGAGTTGGCAAAAATGTGTAACTACACGCTCTTAAGACGAGTGAATGACATTTTCGGGTTAAAAAATATTAAAATTATAAAGAAATAAATTTTTAAAAAACAATTAATTAAAAATTCCTTCTTCTTCGCCCACTATCCCATCTTTTTCAGCCATTTTCATCCCAAGCCCAACCCTTTTTTTCCTTCTTCACAATCTATCAACATCAATTTACCAGATCTTAGGCATAACTTGAATCCATTCATTCACATTATTAATGCAATAAAAGGGGAGGTATTTTTTACCAAGGACTTTGTACACAATACTTAGAATGGTGGCTTCTGCTGTGCAGATCCTTGCTTTTGGAGACCAAGATAAGATGATGACGCAAGAGTGGAAGCTACAACTGCTGGTACTGCTACTTTGATAAAAAATGAACAGTTTCAAACAGTGGTTAAATGTTCTTTCATTGTTCTACCTGACCTATTTTTGCAGGTAGTGCGGCTTGTTTATCCTAACTAATCTGAGAGTAATTTGTGGGCAGAGGAAGAAAGCGGCGCTGGTGGTACTCATCAGAGCACTGAATCGCAGTGGAGTGAGAGAGAAGCGATGTTGGTGGTGCACGCCGGAGACCACTGTTTCACAGTGGCGTGAGAAAGAGAGAGGCGGCACTGGTCAATGTAGAGGAGAACGAGATGGGTGAGGGTGCGAGGTCATGGCAGCGAAGAGGTTTTTCGGCCAGATCTGGTGGTGCAATGACTTAGGTTGTTAGTTTTGTGGAGGTTGGAGGAGGATAGGAAGATGGTGATGGTGTGCGGCGGAGATCTAGACAAGTGAGGGAGAAAGTATATGCGATTTCGCCGGCAAAAGTGGCAACGACGGCGGCGATGGCTTTCCCCGTAGATTTTGGCCGTGAAATGGGGAGAATTGGATGTATGGACTTTTCATTTTTCCATTATAGCTCACCAAAAGCTTCACCATTGTTTCCGCTCATTAAACAAACATATCAATAGATCAAACAAAACACATAAAAACATATGAAAATGCAAAACATGAAATCGGAGTAATGAAGCTCACGAAAAAGTTAAACAGAAAATGGTGAAATAATACTCTAAAGAATAAATTAAAATTTTATTATTTTATCTTTTATTAAATAATTTTGATTAATAATTTTAAAAAATGGTTATGAAAATAATTATGACATGTCATTAATATATCTGACATGGATATGACATGTCATTTATGTAAAGGAGAGTGAGCTACACACATAGTTGGAGGGGCTTAAAAATCTCGTTTTAATTGAGTTTAAGGGGTCAGTTGACAAAAGATTAAGTAGAATGATTCAGAATACAAACTGATACAAGTATAAGGGTACACCAGACCATTTCATCTTTAAAAAAAGAAATTGAAATCACAATTTGGGATTCCAAATTATGATTTTTCTTTTTGTTGAGAGTTTCAAATTTCAAATAATGATCTCAAATAAACAAAGCAAGTTAAATATAAAGTGACAAACTTTAACTAACTTCTTATTAACTCTATATTCTATTTGACAGAATAAGAAATAAATTTATAAATTTCAATCCACAAGCCCATGCCGGAAAAGAAAGAAACTTAAAAGGCTAAGCAATTTAAGCTTTTGAAGTACAATTGGTCCTTCTTGTCTAACTAAGACTAATTTATTCACTTCAACGAAAAAAAAAAACTACTACAATACCTAAGAGAGAGTAGAGAGATCAATTCCCTGTCAGTTCACAGCGGATCCAAACACGATTTAAAAGCTCTTTTTGTTGCGTTTTATCAGTACAATTGTCTTTCAATACTTTGAAAGCGACATCTTCCAAAGAATAGTAAGTATAGTCGTTACAAGTGTTGAAAGTGGGGAAGAAAACTGCATTATCCACATTTACATTCATGCCACAAACACCAACAGACGAGGCTTCGCTAGTGAAAAAAAGCCAATTTTTGACTTGTTTTACTAATCTGACTATTAGATTCCGTCCAAAGTCTAGTTTATAAAAATGAACATCATGTTGTGGTGTCACAACCACGGAATGTAGCACATTTTGATCCTGTTGAACTAAAAACAAACGGCAAGAACCAGAAATAGGAGGTGAGTATTGTTGAGAAAGTTTATGGATAACCCAGCAAGGGGTTCCGTCTCTAAAGAAGCCAAATACACCAACATCACCGTGTTGGCCTATGACATAAAATTCTTCAACAAAGTAGACCGGACTAGAACATGAAAGTAGGAAAGGCACCTCATTGTCCGTTGTGATGCTAGTCCATTTATCATCCCCTTGTCTCAAATATGAAATCCTAACTTGAAACAAGTTTAAGAAAGCTATACCAAAGATTACCCAGGCAGAAGAATTAGTTGGAGAAGCTGAGAATGACATAGTGTCGCAGAAATAGTTGTCTGTTTTTTGTGGGAGATGGATTATTTGCTTCCCAGGCGAAAGTAAGAAGAGAGACTTTCCCCTAGACACAAGAAGCCATCCATCTTTTGCATACCGAATTTCACAACCTACTAACTCGTTGTTGGTCATATAACAGTTGAAATTTCTAAAGGGATTATAGAAGGTGCACAAACCATCCTTTTGGTTTAGAGATAGAAGCCACATGGAGTCTTGATCATAACAAGAAGCAGCATGATCATGATCAACCATTTTCCAACGTAATGGAGGAGCAACGGATCTCCATAATTTACACACCAAGCGAAAACTCATGTATGCTTCTTGAGAAAGTAGATAACGAGAAATTTGCCTTTGAAGGTCTAGAGAAAGATGGATGCAAATGTTGCTGTCTACAGGCACGGATGGACACTTTTTCAACTTGTCGCCTCCAGTCCTAGTGTTATGTTGAATATTGGCCCCTCCTGACCTAAATAAGTCAAAATAAATCAAATGTTATGAACAATATTCACAAACATTTATGATAGACGAAATATCTAAATTAATTACCTGACGAATAGAGGAACTGAATTGTGAGGGATTAAGACACGAAATTGCTTAGTGGTTGACAGGCTTTGATCGCCAATGTGGAAGGCATATAAAGTGCTGTTATGTGTGAAATAGACATAGTTTTTTTCTTCTTGAGGTAGAGATGAACAAGTTGCAGCGGAGAATTGTCTACATATAAAAATAATAAATCCGTCCAAATTGAATAGTCTGTTGAATTGATTTGTTTCAAAGTCGGCCTCCCAAACTTCAAATACGGAAGGTGATCCGAATTTTCGTTGAACTAGAAACAATTGGTCTTGCCACGTTACCAAGTGTCTGTGTCGATAGAGAGCAGTGGCATCTGTTGGTGCCCTAAATGTGACAGGAGACAGACTAGTAGTTATTTCAGGGATCATTTGTATTATGCCTAGTTTCCCTTTCTGGAACAAAGTGCATATTTTCTCACCATTACAGAAGGCGACCGCGTCGACCAACCTGCTATTTTTATAAAGTCTTACCTTTACCCACTTTTTATAACAAGGAGGACCGCAAATTAGACAATACGGCTCTTCATTGAAGAAGAGGTAGACGTTGCATAAGTATTCATCCTTGTTGAGAAAATATTCATGCGTTGAAGGGGAAACAACACACTTGATCAGCTTTTTTGTCCATTCATCGTAGTGGTTATGAGAATAAGGGAGCTTGAATTTGGTATGGTATTTGAAGTGCCAAACAAAACATTCCGTCCAGTCAATGAAAAACCCCCAATCGTCCAAACGAGCCAAGCAATATCTCCCCTTCTTGTTAACATCAATTTGTTCCTTGGAAGTGAGTGATGAATAGTAGTTCATCTCCATGACGATGTTTTATTCAGACTTTGAGTTGTAATAACCCAATTCTTACATCCCTCCCTCACTCAATTCATATACTAGTTGCTTCCTAGTACAACTAGCTTTAGGGAAACCTGTGTATTTTTTTTATTACTTGGACACGGCAAACGTATGTATGTTTAGCCAAAATAAAGCATTTTTTTACTCTAATTAGGATTCCTACTACATATTTACTTTCCTTTTTTTGCCAAATATAACTTTCCAAAAATTAAGGCAGTTTTTTTTCCTTGGCCAAAATAATACTCCTTCAGGCACGGCAGTACTTGTTTTGCTAAAAATAATTTCTTCCTAATTAAATTATGTTTATGTTTTTATGTTTAACTTATATATACGTATAAAATAATTCAAACTCTATCGGTTCATTTTAACGTGTTGTCACAAGTAATTTGCATTATTCTTTTATGTTATAACACTACTCATTTAATGACGGATTATCACAAAATATTATTATTAGTTATGAAGTTCATCGTTAATTCTAGTCTTTTTTTAGTGCTATCTCACTTTCTATGAATGATTACATGTAAATGATTAAACCTAACATTCTTTAAGCACCTGGTAGACTAACATTTCAAGATATTCGTGTTTTTGCAATTCAAGTTTAAAGAGTTTAGTAACTTTTCGTTAATTATTAGGCTCATAGTATACTAATAGAAAACGAGAGATATTTTCGTCGAAGCTGACTTTCATTTATAAATCATTTATGACCAACAGTACTGAAATGCAACACAAAAAATAAATAAAAATAAAAATAGATTACTACACATAATTCTAGCTATGGCATATTTGACTCATGCAGCCATGAATTTGTAAGTAAATAATCTCTCACTTGTACTTTCAGATGTCAAATTGTGGTGAAAGGATGAAACCACCATCGAAGCATGAGTGACGTCTCGAAATAACCCTCCGCATTTGTAGTTGAGAACCATTGTAACCAACATCCAAACATTCGAGCATGCAGTAAACCAAAACATCATAGATTATTAAGATATCATAGTGTTACAGCCTATCTTACCAACAAGTTAGATGTCAGTGTTGTCCACTAGCCACTGTGCTCCATCCTTCATGAATCCAACATAGCTTGTGTCAAATGCCTTTTTCCACATAAGACGCCTGAACGTCAATTTACTTTAATCAACACACACTGCACGATTGTAACTGTACACCCAAGTCAAATCATTTTAAAATTCTATGCCAAGTGTTGCTTCAGGGGAACCTGATAGCATCTATCCTTCTTTGTATACCAAGTGATTATGCATATTAATTCGTTGAAATGTGAGCAACAACTACATAAACAATGAGTGCATCAAAATGAAGTTCTCAAACAGCATTCACCTGCTCCCTAAGGAGATGGAGAAGAAGATAGGGATGGCAATGGGTTTAAGGCTATTCGGGGCGGGTTTAACTTTGTAACAGAGCGGGGAGGGATGCGGGTTTAGTAGCAAAATTAACAACTGACGCTACATGGAAGCCAACGTTTTTAAGTGTGAGCTTGTTTTAAGTGCAACTAAAGCTATGACTATAGGTGCAAGCTTGTAAATGTGTTGGTCCCTAGACTAGATAAATTCTCATAATTTATGGCGAGGCAAGGTTGCTGCAAAGAAAAGTGATTTGTTTTTTTTTCTCACTATCAACTACCTTACTAACATAAATTCTCATATAAAGTGGTGTTATGTGTGAAATAGACATGGCTTTTTTCTTGAGGTAGAGATGAACAAATTGCAGCGGAGAATCGTCTACATATAAAAATAATAAATCCGTCCAAATTGAATAGCCTGTTGAATTGATTTGTTTCAAAGTCGGCCTCCCAAACTTCAAAGACGGAAGGTGATCCGAATTTTCGTTGTAAGGAGGACCACAAATTAGACAATACGGCTCTTCCTTAAAGTGGAGAAAATATTCATGTGTTGAAGGGGAAACAACACACTTGAGCAACTTTCTTGTCCATTCATCGTAGTAGTGATGGGAATATGGGAGCTTGATTTTGGTATGGTATTTGAAGTGCCAAACAAAACATTCCCATATGTCAATGAAAAAACCCCAATCGTCCCAACGAGCCAAGCAATATCTCCCCTTCTTGTTAACATCAATTTGTTCCTTGGAAGTGATTGATGACAATAATTTTTTGTCATCCTCTTGAGCCACAACTGATGACATTGATGAATAGTAGTTCATCTCCGTGACGATGTTTTTGACGTGTTTTAAGACTTTGAGCCCAATTCATACATCCCTCCCTTTATATAATGACTCAATTCATATACTAGTTGTTTCCTAGCTTTAGGGAAACCTATGTATTACTTGGTCATGTCAGAAGTATGCATATTTAGCCAAAGCATTTTTTGACTTTAATTAGGATTCCTACTACATATTTACTTCTTTGCCATGACAGCCTCTTATTTTTCTTTGCCAAAAAAATACTCCTTCAGGCACGGCAGTACTTGTTTTGCTAAAAATAATTTCTTCCTATTTATGGGATCACACTGGGTACAATGCTGTACTTTCACTGCAACAATACTATCAATTCGATAACCTTTGCACAATTAACCCAAAAATAACATAAGTAATAAAATGTAAGAAACGGGAGCAACTTGCACTTGATTCTTCATAATTCCAGCCGTCTTTGCAGCTACTACTTGTGGTACAGATATACCAAGGAGAAGAGGAAGAAACCACCCATCTATCATACAAACAAAATAGAATCATACAAAATATTCTTGTAGATGAACAACAACCATACTGTATCTTAAATAGCACTTGCTTTTTAATATCCCGTGACAGAAAAGAGGTATGAAATAATCCAACAGATCAGATCATAAAATGAGTAGACAAAACGTTGTCATCATATTGCGTGTATATTTTCATTTGACTCCCCTCTTCCAACTCTACACATTTTAAGAGGAGCATCCAACAAATAATTAACAGACAGTACATATTTAAGAATCTTTAGATTTTTCTAGGTTTCCAAATAAAATCTTGTAAAATTAATTTGTAATCTAAGACTCCTCAAGAGATACTTCCACAACAGGACACCAACTGCAACAAATTTTCTGTATACTCAGTTTTCTGATATAACTAAGCAGAATTTACCACCATATCTGTACTTTTTAGGTGTTAAAAGTTTGATAAATACCCTCATTAAATCAGATAACAAAACTCCTTATACTCTTAAGTCTAGACAACTTGAGGAGACATTGTCTACAGAGAAAGCAGGGGTTGGAACTACATATAGTACATTAAAAATATGCTGATGATAAATCAATTGTAATGTGTAACAAAGAGATAGATAGATAGAGAGAGGGAGAGACAGAAAGAGTGTGGGAGAGAAGGTACCATAGAGAAGGATGCTCCATAATAAGGAAAAGCAGCTGTTATAAATCTCTCATATTCATTATGTCTGAAGGGTCGAACAGGAATCTGCAAGTAAAAAGATTCCCCATATTAATGCAAATAACTATATAAGGTGTCGTCAACCACCTCCATTATTATACTATTCATTATTGAATTTCGGAAGATGACATAGTTAAGACCAATTAAATGCAAAAGTCGTTTTCTTGCACTTCAAAGATAAAGCAATATTAGACTGTCACCATTACTTAAAAAAAACAAAAAACTAAAGCAATAAGGAGAGCACAAGCGTCGATGGCTTTCATAAATATATCTCTTAAACGAGTATCGTTTATGAACAGCAGGTCACTGAGGAACAACGACTATATTCACTGCTTTCATCCAACAATGTTTGGGAACTAGAGCAACAAAACAAATGATGAAACAAGACAAAGTGCAAATATACAACAAATTTCGTGATGACTAAAAAAAGAAATGTTTACAGGATAAGGTGTGTGCTGCTTCTACATATATATTTGAGTAAATGACAACAGACTAGCATGTAAACTATATGTTTGTGTTAAAACAATTGTTAAATTTAAATTTCAATTATTTGCATTTGAAATTAACATTTTATGCGAAATCAACGTGCTTTCTTCATGATATTGATTTGGAGCTAAATTACTTTGTCTGTTAAATTTTTGAAAAATGGAACACAAATCATAGTTTATTTATACTTTATAGTACATCAAATTCCATCCTTTCCTTCCCCAAACCCATGGTAGGATCTAAGATCAAATTAATAAATGAAAAAAACATGACCTTCTAAGGACACACAGATTTTGATACATTCGTTTAGGAAATGTTTTTAGGAACGGACAAAAATTACATGTGGGATGTTTCTAAAGCAAAAAGGATAAAATTACAATTCTACTATATGGAAGATCTTAAGTTTATTAATGTGTTATACTTTTGAAGGGCATCCACACCCTTGCCGTTCTCACCCCTAACGGAACTCCAACCTGAAGTATAACAGAAGGTAATTTTAAAGTAAAGTGAAAAGTAGAGGGGAAAATTGGAACCTTATCATCCTGTTCACTTTGGAGCTCTGTTGAAGGCAAAGACAGATACAAAGACGATTCGCTTAACGACAAAGGTATGAATGACCCCAAAGTATAACTTAAAATTAAGACATTTCATATAGTAGAAGGGAAAATTTGGACATTTTTCAATTTCTAAAACCGCCGAGAGCTGGGATTACCAGGTGGTAAGGAATGGTGCTGAGCCAATCTTTTAACTGTCATTGCCATGTACTTGCCCTGGTGCTCGGCCAGCGCCAACTCTGGTTCACTAGGTTCCCTGCTACCATCTCCAGAGAAAGTTCCTGCTCCATATGGAGAACCTCCAATTATTGAATCCATTCTAAACATTCCTGCTCCAAACGTGTATCCTATTGGAACATAGAGCATACCATGGTGAGCTAATTGAGTGACTGCTGTCCAGCTGCGATACGAAAAATGAAACATTTCAATATGGTCCACTGGATTTCATTAGCAGATTGTCGTCGACCATGCTTTGTCCTTCAATAATTGGTTGCATGATTAAATTGGAAGAAGGATATAAGTGGATCATCAGAAAGAAGAAAATAGAACAGAAGATAAAGGATATAGAGATAGCATAAGAGTACAACTATAGTCCTTCATAGAGTATGTTAGTCTGTGGATAAAATGTCCTTTTTAAGGATTCTGCGACAACACATACAATCAAGCCATTTTCATAAAATAACTAATCACAATCCAATTCATCCAAGATTTGAAGTTCATCCATTAGCATGAATGCATGATGACTTCCCAAGGTTGCAAAACCAGCAAGATCAATAACAAAAGAGACCTATTAGCCCGAGGAAGTTACTACAATAATAACAATTGTTTTGAATTAGTATACCTCTAAAATGACTTCTGAGCAAATATGGTTGGAATGACAGTAGATGATGCACCTATGGAGTAGTGGCTACAGCTACAGATCTCTATCACTATAATGGATAGTTATCATAGCAGTCAACCAGTTTGCTAACTGAGATTTTATACTGACAATTGTAAAGTGTTCTTGATGCCTTATATACCTATTACAATAAAATCTGACTGCAAGATACTTCAAGTCCCTTAGGCCTGTTGGAAAATCAAATTTCTTAAAGTACTTAATTGTTGGAGATCAATCAGAAACAGTACTTTTGGGTCTCTAGAGCCTTCGTCCTCAATGATTTCTTGCATATCGTTGAGATGACGGGATTCCTTTAACATAATCAGTACCAGTTAACTGATCACTAGTTGAAGGCAATCCTTTGGATGCTATGGAGACTACATACAATTTTTGTTGGGCTGACGAAAGGATTTTTCAGACCAGTTACTAGTATGAACTCTCATCAATTATGTTATGGACTTAGATTCTGCTAGTGCTCTCCGTTTCTTCTGTCTCTTCATTGGCAACTACAACTAGGTGAAGCAATTCTCAAAATAAGGATGGAACAACCTGGAGCATTATGTTTAGAAGGAATATGCAGGATTGGGAGTTTAATGACCTGATCAAACTACTACAGACTCTACAGAGTTTCTCTCTCAACACTCAGGCACCAGATCAGTTCAAATGGGGTACTACAGGAGACGGGAATTACACAGTGAGTGCAGCCTACAAGCAGTCAAGAGCACTAATGCAGTCACTGACCACTGGCCATGGAAGTTAATTTGGAAAATCAAGCTACCGCCCAAGATCGTCTGTTTTTGCTGGACTGCACTATATGAAGCATGCCTAACTCAAGACAACCTCTATAAAAGGAAACGCATCATTGTGAATGGATGCTACTTATGTCAGAAAGCAGCAGAGAGCAATAGGCACCTTTTTTTGCATTGTACTGTTACAGAAAAGCTGTGGAACATG
>JAJOOO010079968.1:0-11980 GCA_029582685.1 Solanum piurae
CATAATATTTCACATTTAATACTCACTTAATACACATTTCATACAACAATCATCATTCACACCAAATTTAGACATTTTCATACTCATTTAATACACATTTCATACAAAACGATTAGTCATTCAAACTATATACATTTCTCATCCCAAATAATTAATTACTGTCACCCAACTTTATACAGAAATAACAAAACTAATGTAAACTCAACAATTTCACATTTAATACCAATTTACAAAAAAAATCAGGATTTTTCAAACAAAAAAAAAACTTCAATTAGTCGCCAGTGACAAAATTTCTGGAAGAAAATTGAAGAGAGAGAAACGTGGAAGAAAAATGGATAAAATCAGATTTTTGAATTAATTTTAACAAATTAGAGTGAATTAAGGAAACTGAATATTCTTAATTAGTTTGAAATTCCTTAATTCATGCTAATTAATAATTATCTTAAATTAATTCAAATTTAATTGACACCTCTATTTCCATTTTTACCTTATTAATTACATATTATTAATTAATAATAAAAAATCCTAAATAGATTAATCATTTATTAAATAAATGGAAATTGATTTTTAAAATTAGATTTTTGAATTAATTTTAACAAATTAGAGTGAATTAAGAAAACTGAATATTCTTAATTAGTTTGGATCCCTTATTTCATGCTAATCACTAATTATCTACAATAAATTCAAATTAAATTACAGCCCACAATTTCAGTTTTTTACTTTATTATTTCTAATTCTTTTTTTTTTAATTCTCGTTTATCTTTTTATTTATTTTTTAAGTTTTTTCCAATTAATAAAACATTTTTTTTTAACTTGTTATAACCTGAAATTTTTAATGCTATAGCTTGAAAGTCTAAATCTACTGCTATAGCTTGAAAATAGTACTATAATATATGTCATATATGAAATTTACACATCAAAAAAAGATTTTTAAACTCCTCCTATGTGTGTAGCTCACTCTCCTTTGAATAGATGACATGTCAAATTCATGTCATTAAAATTAATAATAATCATCATTTTCTTCACTAATTGTTATTTTAAAAGATTATTAACTAAATTTATTAAATAAGAGATAAAATAATAAGAATTTAATTTATTACCTAAAGTAAAATTGGGCTCCTCTGTCGTAATACCGTTTTTCTTTCCTCTTCTCCGACCTTCACAGAACCAACAATCGTAAGCGGCCACTCCACCAGCTCCGGCCGACAAACCCTTTCGCTGCCATGACCAGTTCCTCGTGTCATCTCCCGCCTCGTTCTCCCTTTCACCATTTTCCTTTCTCCACACCACCGATGGCCCCCTGCGAACCACCTGAAATGGCGTCTCCTCTCCATCCTCTCGGCGTACCAGTAAACTCCCTCGCCACCTCTTATTCTGGCGGAAAAGGGACCAGCATCTCCTTCCATTCCAGCGAAAAGGGACCAGCGCCGCCTCTCTCCCTCTCACTCCACTGCGAACCAACGAGCACCACCATGAAACCAACGCCACTCTCTCCCTCCACTGATAATCGCCATGAAACTTGACGTCACGAAAGTGTTAATGCAAAGATCGGATAAAGAAGATAATGATAGGGTGTGGAAAAGAAAGAAAAATGGGATTGGGGCAGCGATGGGGTGGGGGTGGCTGAAAAAGATGGTGTGGGGAAGAAGTTGGATTTTTTTCTTTTTAAAATTTCTTATTTTCTTATTTATAATTTTAAATTTTAAATTTAATATTTAAAATATCATGTTCACTTGCCTTGACACGCGTGTAGTCACACTCTCTTGCCAACTCATTTATATTAATGCCACATAAGCATGGTCAAGGGTTAGAGGGGTTTAATATGTTGTGTTTTATTGAGTTTAAGAGTTCAGTTGACAAAATGTGAAGTATAAGAGTCCACAATACAAATGCATACAAGTATAAGGGTCCATTAGATCATTTTACCTTTATATTTTTATAAACAATAGTACTTTCATTTTCTTTCTTTTCTTTTTCTCCTTTTTTTGTCTTGATATTTATGCTTAAACAAAGATGTTTGATGAAATGTGGATCATGATTCAATTTCTCACTTCAAAAGTCAAAACTATATCGTAATTATTGTCTTGCTTTTCAAAACTTAAAATGTATGCATGACCAATAAAGAATCATATCGACTTGCTACAGATTTAGGCATGGTCATAACTGTTGTTTATATAATTGAATCATCCAAAAAGTTATATTTACTGTATAAATTGATTTCAAGTCATTTCAGTGTTTATATCTCCAGTTTGTCGTTTAGAGCTTTCTTGTAGCATTCGCAAGTCATTTATGACTGGTAGGGACTGACAGTTTGGTCACCTAGTTGTTCATTTGGTTTTTATGCGAGTTTTAGTGTTTTGGGCGCTTTTGAACCATAAATGGTAATTTTTAATCATAAATTCAGGAAGATGACCTCATGATCCAATTATGATGATTTCATCAGCTCCGTAAGGGTCATTTCAGATTAGTAGCATGGACGACATAACTCCTGAGGTTTTTCATGTGAGTCGGTGCAGTTAGGCGTTTTGACTTTAGTTAACATTCTGTGTAAACACGGTCAGATGAGAATTCCATCAGTGCGGTTAGCTCTGGAATGTCGAGTTTGTTCTACATTGACCCTTCGTTTTTGTCTTGAGGCTTCCGAGCTAATTTCGAGCCCCTTTGTGGAATTTGACTTAAAATGACGGTTGGGTGTGGGACATACTTTTTGTCAAGATGACCTCATATGTAAATTTAAATAGTGTCATTGAGTCCGATATATCAAATTTGGTATGGTTTTATATCTCATTTTTATGCACGGCGCTTCGAACGAGTTCAGAACACCCCATCGGAGTTTTTAAGTGTCCAGAAAAATGCTATATAGCAGAAATGTCAACTAATTTTGGAAACTACAAAACCCCACATCTCTCTCATTTCTTGGCCAAATGAGGTGATTTAAAGTGTGGAAGCTTTTTTTATGGTGGTTTTGCTGTAGAGTGATCAGAAGTTGTTAGGTGTGCGTCGTTCGAGGTGAAATTGTGATAAACCAAATTGCTATAGCTCTTTTTGAGTTCTTGATTTTGGCTATATTGATTTGGTGATATCTTGCTCTTAGCTCGGTTTTGGGTGATTCGAAGTACCACGTGTCGGGAATTATCAAGGCTACGTTGTGGAATGCTGGGAATCCTTCAATTTTGGTAAATTTTTAGTTTCACCTACTGTTGTGTTTTTTAAAATTGATTAAAGTATGTTTTATTTGCATGTTGGGTTTCCGCTGCGTTTTGAGCCCCAAAATCTGCTCCATTTTAGAACAGAAGTTAGCGGGGTACTGTTTTGGGTCTTTTGACGGAGTTAAATCTAGAAAGTCTGGTGTGGGTCCAACAATTTCTTTTTCAACTCCAAAATTGACCTGTCTCTGTTTGTTTTAATTTTAGTTTCTAAACGACCGTACTAACATTGTTATCCTATAATTGATAGTGTGACAGCGTTCAAAGGCCATTCAGAAAGAAAAAACTCTGGCGAGTTGATTTGGAGCGCGCACAGTTGGTTTTAAGGTAGGATACAACTTCTTTTCTATCTAGATTGAGCCTGAATGTGTGGACTCATGTTGAATAGTGTGAATTTGGAGTGCGGAACTAGTATTCTTACCTCTCTTTTTAGAGACCATGTTTTCGTTTTGATCGATATTATTTCGGGCATAGTACCTTGCTAGTTGGGTAATTTGAGTTTGTGCATGCTATGTGAATTACTTGAATTTACTCACTTTCAGTTGTATGTACAGCCTTAGCCTAGGATAGACCAGTGTTTCCTTAGACTCTCAAACTTTATTGCTTTGCTTTGTCTTCGACGTCTCAGACATACTAGATCATTGTAGATTGGAATATAGCAGTCTTGAGTCTGATAGTATGAGCCTTAGTTTAGGAAAATTTGTGGCTTATTAGACCTTTTATCTTCTCTCTCCCTATTTATGCGGTTCCGAGGTGTTATCGAAGGTTTATGCTATCGCGACGATTGGAGATTGAGTTGTACTAGGATGAGAGTCTTCTGTTGATACCTTTGGGTGGCGGGCGTCCCATGGTGACTTGACTTGACATGGGATTCTCCTTAGAATTGATACACCCTTGGCACTCTTGTTAGTTAGGTTATGAGTTGGTTGGTTGTAATGCTTATTTACGATTCGAGGTCGTTATTTCAAGGCTTACATTTTACGATTCGAGGTCGTTATTTCCATCTTGAGACTAATATCTTGGGTTCGTGGCCCAGATTCTATCACCTTGTGTTCGAGACCTAGATTCTATCATTTTGGGTTCAAGGCCCAGCTTCTACCACTTTGGGTTCGAGGCCCAGATCCTATCACCGTGGGTTTGAAACCCGATTGACTTCTTTTGGACTTGGATTTGAGTATCTTATTTTTATAGTCTTAGCTATTCTGTGTACCTTCTGTGCTTCTGGGGTCCGATTAGGTTTAGTTTAGCTATACTTAGATTTATTTTCTATACTCGTGTGCCTTCTTTCTTTTCTGCTATGACCTTTGTTTGTGTTTAGACTTTATCTTTTCAGATTGTTTTTACCTTTCTTACTCACTTGACCTATGATGCCTATTGAGTACCTTGTTATGGTACTTATGCTACACTCTGCATCTTTTCGTGATACAGGTCCTAGTATCAGCTACCAACGATGATCGTTTTTGACGTCTTTTGCAACTATGGTTCAGAGACGAGGGTGAGCACTTGGCATTCTGGGTTTATCCATTCTCCTTGTACTCATTTTAGCTAGTCTTGTTGCTTTTTGAGACATGCTTTATTGTGGTCAACTTTTTGGACTTGCATGTACTCTTTATTAGCAGCTATGTACTAGTAACTTTTAGGTTCTAGGAGGGATTTCTGCATATATTTATTTTGATTTGCTTCTGCCTTGTTGTCCTTTGTTTAGATTAATGTTTTCGCTAGTTTCTACTCTTACGATCATTACTTGATGTTCTGGGTTACTGGTTGACTTACCTACTAGTGGGATATAATAGATGCCATCATGACTCGAGATGTCGGGTCGTGACATGACCCTTTTCGGGGATGCTATAATTGAACACAACGTTGAAAATGATGGAAATAAATTCATTGTCGCCTCAAAGAGAAAAGGACCATTTCATGATTTCTCACAAGAGTTTGAATTGGAAAAAGACAAGTTTTATGTAATTTCTGGTACTACTCTCGACTTATATATACTAACTATAACATGAATTATGTATACATATTATATATATATTCTTCTGGTTATTTTTAGTTTAAGCATTAGATTAATTCTTTTTATATAAATATTTAATCACTAGGATGGCTACAAGTGAACCATGGTGATGATACCAGTGTAGCAGTCATATTCAAGACACAAAGTGGTTTTCAACACGATGCTTGGGCATTGCTGAATCTAGTTGTTGGTCCATGTTTAAGGGTGACTTAGTTGGCAATCTCTTTTTTCCAAGGAAGAGCCAATTTCTCATTTGGTGTTGCAATCAATAAAAACATCCTTAATAACAATGCTTACCAAAATTTGTTCTTCTCGAGATTCAAATTCACAGTATTTGAAGATGAAATGAAATGGTACAGTACTGAAACATCTCAAGGAAAAGTAGACTACTCGACTTCTGATGCAATGGTCAATTTATGCAAGAGTAAAGGTGTCAGTATCCGAGGTTAAAGTATTCTTTGGGACGACAAAAAAATTAAGCCAAATTGAGTCCTTGCATTGTCTCCACAACAATTCTATGTTGCTGCTGGAAAAAGGGTTGCATCAGTTGTTACAAAATATAGCATTGATACTTTCTTTTCGAAGCATCCAAGTCGTTTATAATTGTTTTATAAAAACATGCATATCTTTATAATTCATAGTTCATAGATTCATCATAGGTTTATAGTTGAAAACATGATTTAGGCACGAGTCAATGTAATTTCAACTAATTATCATGGATTAAAATTAAATCACGCATTAGAAGATTTAATAAACAATAATCAATCATAATTGGATGAAACCTACAAAGATTGAATTAAAACCCTAACTTAGTCAATTGAAAATTGAAAGCTTTGGGGACCCTATGGAAGAATGTATTCCATGGAAGACTACCCGGCCACATACCTTTCTATTCAAAGCCCAAGAAAGATGGTGAACTGGAGATTTCAATGGAACCCTAGCTTTTCTTCGTCTTCATTATGTTGAGAGAATTTGGGGAGGATGAACTTGATTAGATGTAGGAAAATAGGAGAATGAATTAAAAGTGGGTAATTTGGGGTTAAAAACTTTATACATGTATTAGGGTAGAAAGTAAAATGACATAGTATTGGATTAAAAAGTTTAGGGAAAAGACCCAAAACCCCCTTAAAATAACTGTCTGACTCGACTTACGGTTTGGACCTATGGATCGTAGGACTTTCTACGGTCCGTACTGATCAACCGTAGACCAAGTAATGGGATCATAAAATCACCTATCTTTTGACAGAACACTTATACGGCTTATAGTTCTTCCTACGGTCCGTGGAAACCAACCGTAGAAACCATTTTTAACCCTAAAAAATTTCACGAAGTCTGAAACTCACCCAAGAGATCTATCTACGACTCGTACAAAGAATGACTAGCCGTCCTGGTGAATCGTAGAGAGGGTAGTGGGACTTGTTTTGAAAAACTTATTTTCCCCTTCCTACGATCGCCATCTACGGCTCGTGTGTGTTGAAGCTTACTAGTGCCTTTTTATCCAACAATATCAGTCAAAATTTCAAACAAATAATGGTAAAAATATTTCAGGTAACATTAAGGCGATGTATGAAGTATGATAGACTAATCTTGTATCCTTTATGATCATACTCAACTACTTCTAGAACTTCATACTTCCAACCTTTTCTCACATAATATTTTTCATACTTGATGTTGAAATAATATCAACACTAGGAATGAGAAGTTAATAGTTAAACTAAGGGAAATCGTCCAAGAACTCAACTCATTTTCTAGTAACCCACATTTTGAATATGTTCATGGCAAAATAAAGAAGCATATTCCCCTCCAATTCCTGCCCTCACTCTGAGAATGCAGTCCCTTCAGTCAACACTTTAAAAATTGGGGGGAAATTTAGATACATGGAGGGTATATTATTATTTTAGTGAAGATCTTATGAGAACTATAAGGTCACGATTCTAAGGTGTTATATTTAGAATTTTAACAATAGCACACTTTAAAAGCATAGCCATATATATAATTAGGCATTGCAAGTTGTATTATGATTTGGAAACGGTTATAACGTATAGCCTATACTACTAATGAGCATACTTTAAAAAATAAAATATATGTGGACAAAACATAGCAATATTTTTCTACTATATAATTAAATTTGTCGCAGAATCTCTGTCGCTAATTTTGTAGGCAAGATGAAGTCGCCAATTTTTGCACAAAAAATTAGCAACATCATTTTTATATATTTCAAATTGTTTATTATGGTACTTTATATTATTTTATTTTTCAATTAATATATGTCACTTCATCTATCTAACTTTATATAGTGCATGAAATGATATTTAAAACATGTCAATTTATATTTCAATGCAGAAACCCAAATGTTGTATATAATTAAACATATGAATATATGCCACATGGAAATATCACATAAAGGTAAGGCCTCCAACAACTTGATTGACAGAATTTATGCCACAATATTCTATTTTGGAATCCTTAATTGGTACATCCTTCGTTGTTACAATATGATGGAAATGACTAAGAAAAAACTATTTTTTGTCCAATTTCAAATCAAAAGAAGTATCATAATTTGAAATTGATGAGTCAACATCGACCAATCAATGATTCATTTATCTCGTCCTGCTGTACTAGGCCCAATGAAGCAGTAAAGCTCAATGAAATTGAAACACTAGCAAGTCATATCATTTTGTATAAATGTAGGAATAATGGAGTAGCAATTATAGACTTTGGAACATTTCTTTTTCTCCTATAAGAGTAGGATTATTGAAACAGAAAAGATCATAATATCTGAACATTGTTATGCATGAAGTGTGGTCTAATGTTCACTCCCTTTTGATTTTTACATAGGTTGGGTATTCGCATGCTGCTGACTCGACGTGTTGTGGTCAGAGGCGGATCTAGTATTTGGAGGTTCTGGGTGCCACATTGTTCAAGTTAGATAAACGGGTCGGTTGTTTTAGTTTTGGATTACAGTTCGGGTTATTATCCTTTTCGATTTTTATAAACAAATCGATCAAACATGCATGTTAGTAATATTTTCTTTTAGATATTCTGTGATTAGAGATAACTAAACAATTCAATTTTTTTTAAGGAATTAAAGGCCTTATTCACTTAGACTTTGAGGAAAAAAGAATTTTTTTCACATTAAAATTTGAGCTTGTATAAACCATCTTATAGTGTTAACTGAATATATTCATATTCCATTGACTTTATGTGTTGTTGCAAATATATAGTAGAGAGAATAAAATTGTAGTTTCAACCTAGTCATCTTACTTAGCAAGAATGTCGGTGAAGATTGAAAGAACCTTTAAATTGAAAGAACTCTAGTAATAATATTCATAATTTTTAAAACTTATATTTTTTAAAAACTACTATTTAAATACATTCTTAATAATATTTATCAATAATTAGTGAAAGTTAAAAAAAATTAAGAATTAACTACGGTGAAAAGGAGTCAATTTGAATTAATAAAGTATAGTAAATAAATAAGAATGAATGGAAGAAAAATAACTAAAGCCCTTCACACATTAATAATAAAGAAAAAAAGAAAAAAAAGCTTCACTGCGCGCACAAGAAAATAATGCTAGCAGCGAGATTCAAACTCGTTTTGCGAGTATGGCATATCATGCCCTTCGCCACTTGAACCATTCATCACTTTGTTCAGTGGGTGGCAAAGTTAATATATATTAATTTCTGATACATATATACATATATATACAAAGATTTTTCTGAAATCATTGGGTACCGTGGCACCCCCACCCGTACCCTTAGACCCCCCTGGTTATGGTGCACGATGCATGGTGGTCAGGGGATATGGTGACCAATACACGTCCAGGATCCACATGTTGTGTTGTGGTGCAGTATTGTGTGCATGATTATGAATTAACGCCTCTAAATTATAATTTGGGGAAAGAAGCGGTGCATGCCCCTACCATATGCTTGCCGATCAATAATAGGGGCCTCTAGCCATCAAAGGCAAGTGTCGTTGCCTAAGTCGTCGTGACATAAGCATTGTGGTGATCGCCGACTAATTACGGAGGTCCCCATAAAGTTTTTTGAATATACGTGATGGTTCCCCGACTCATTATGAAGGTCCCATAAAGTTTTTTGAGGAAAATATTTTGGGTGCTTCGGGGCGCCAGATCTATGGGCTAATACACACGAAAAATTGAGGAATTTGCGCGATTCCTAAAAAAGGTCCCGTAAATACAGAAATGGGCGTGAAAAGAATGATTTGAGTATACATGATGGTTCCCCAACTCATTACAGATGTCCCCATAAAGTTTTGAGAGAATTGTTTTTTGGGTGCTCTAGGGCGCTAGATCCATGGGTAACACACGAAACTTTGAGAAATTTGCGCAATTCCTAAAAAATGGTCCGTAGATGCGAAAATGGGCGTGAAAAAATGGTTTGAGTATACGTGATGGTTCCCTGATTCATTACGGAGGTCCCCATAAAGTTTTTTTGAGAAAATATTTTTGGGTGCTCCGAGGCGCTAGATCCATGGGTTTACACACGAAAATTTGAGGAATCTGGGGATTTCTAAAAAGGGCCATTAGATGTAGAAATGGACGAGAAAAAATGGTATGAGTATACGTGATAGTTCCCCAACTCATTACCGAGGTCCCCATAAAGGTTTTTGAGAAATATCTTTGGGGTGCTCTAGGGAGCCAGATCCATGGGCTAATACACACGAAAAATTGAGAAATTTGGGAGATTCTTAATAAAGGGCTTGTATATGCGCAAATGGGTGTGAAACAAATGGTGTGAGTATACGTGATGGTTCCCCAACTCATTACGGAGGTCCCCATAAAGTTTTTTAGAAATAATTTTTGGGTGCTCCGAGGCGCCAGATATATGGGCTAATACTCATGAAAAATTGAGAAATTTGCGCAATTCCTAAAAGGAGCCTATAGATGCAGAAATGAGGGTGAAAAAACTTATGTGAGTATATGTGATGGTTCCCCGACTCATTACGGAGGTCCTCATAAAGTTTTTTGAGATTTTTTTTGGTGCTCCAGCGCGGCTGATCCATGGGCTAATACACACATAAAATTGAGGAATTTGCGCGATTCCTAAAAAAGGGCCCACTGATGCAGAAATGAGCGTGAAAAGAATGGTTTGAGTATACGTGATGGTTCCCCGATTCATTATGGAGATCCCCATAAAACTTTATGAGAATTTTTTTTTGTGTGCTCCGAGGCGCTAGATACATGGGCTAATACACACGAAAATGAGAGGAATTTGATCGATTTCTAAAAAAGTGCCTGTAGATGAGGAAATGGGTGAGAAAAAAATGGTATGAGTATACGTGATGGTTCCCCAACTCATTACGGATGTCCCCATAAAATATTTTGAGAATTTGTTTTTGGGTGCTCAGGGGAGCCAGACACACGAAAAATTGAGGAATTTGCAGGATTCCTAATAAAGGGCCCGTAGATGCGCAAATGGGCGTGAAAAAATGGTGTGAGTATACGTGGTGGTTCCCCAACTCATTACTGAGGTCTCCACAAAGTTTTTTGAGAAATAATTTTTGGGTGCTTCGGGGCGCAAGATATATGGGCTGATACACACGAAAAATTAAGGAATTTGTGCAATTTCTAAAAAGAACCCGTAGATGCGGAAATGGGGGTAAAAATGGTTTTAGTATACGTGATGGTTCCCCAATCATTACGGAGGTCCCCATAAAGTTTTTTGAGAAAACTTTTTTTGGTGCTTCGGGGCACTAGATCCATGGGCTAATACACACAAAAAATTGAGGAATTTGCGCGATTCCTAAAAAAGGGCCCGTAGATGCGGAAATATGCATAAAAAATATGGTTTGAGTATACATGATGGTTCCCCGACTCATTACGGATGTCCCCATAAAGTTTTTTGAGAAATTATTTTGGGTACTCCGGGGTGCCAGATCCATGGGCAAATACACACGAAAAGTTGAAGAATTTGCGCGATTCCTAAAGAAAGGGCCTGTAGATGCGGAAATGGACAATAAAAAAATGGTGTGACTATACGTGATGGTTCTACGACTCATTACGAAAGTCTCCATAAAGTTTTTGAGAAAAGTTTTTTGGGTGCTCTAGGGCGCCAGATCCATGTGCTAAAACACACGAAAAATTGAGAAATTTGCGCGATTCCTAAACAGGGTCCGTAGATACGAAAATGGGCGTGAAAAAAATTGTTTGAGAATACGTGATGGTTTTCCGACTCATTACGGAGGTCCTCATAAAGGTGTTTTGAGAAATTATTTTTGGGTGTTCCGGGTGTAACGACTCGGAAAATGATAGAGTGAAACTAGAGCCTCATATGTGAGTTTGGAGTCGAGAACTTAATGAAATGATTATATTTGAAATGACCCAAAAAGTTCTTAAAAATGTACTTCGGAAGTTACCGGGAACTTGTTTAGCTGTATATAAAAAAATCTGTTTCGTTTTTCGAAAATCCGACTTCATATTCTTGTTTAGGGGGTCAAATTGAGTGGGAAATGGGTCTAACCCAAATTTTAGAGCAACCGTATCAAAATCCGAAATTTCCAAGTGAAGCCTTTTTCGAGGGTCTACTTTGGAGGGTCATATCTCCTAGCACACAAATTATTGGGTGGCCAATAACATATACATGGAAAGCCCTTTGAGTTAGCTACCTAACACATTTCGTTTCACCTCATTCGGAGTTCAGACAAAGAAGTTATGCCCATTTTCGTAAAATCTGTCCGGCAGGAAAAGGCAATTTCCAGTGAGCGTTTTTACTGTTCACCCACCTCATTTTTTTTTCT
>JAJOOO010079969.1:0-23230 GCA_029582685.1 Solanum piurae
AAATATTTTTTATACAATCGACTTTGAGTATTTACTAATTTAGATTCTGAAAAGGAAAATAATAATGAGTAAAAAATTATCATCTTTTTATCTCAAATTGCTTCAATTTTGTATGTCAAGTGCTTTAATGGTGTTGACGGAGAATGAGCGTGAAAATAATAAGGATAAAGAAAGCATGAAAGAATCCTTCTTACTTTTGATAAGTCAAGTAAGAATTCTTGACAAACTCATATAATTAATTTAGAGTCCAAGTTACCATATAACACTCTTTTTATTATTTTTTAATAATATTAATATTATGTGATTTTTTAAAAAAAAATTGATATATATTTCTAAAAATGAGGTGATAGTGTAATTTTCTTTTCCACCGTCAGTGGATATAAGTTAATCTCTTTTTTAAATTATGTTATTAGAGTCATATTTGACTTAAATTTAGGAGTTAGTTCTTTTTATTTGTTATTTGAATTAAACTGATAAGTTAGTAACGTATTTTTCTTGTAGTTAGAATTATATCTATAAATGTAAGTCTCTGGATTATTAATAAAATAATTCTCTTTGACAATACTGAGTATTTTTTTTTCTCTCAAAGTCTTTTTCTGTTATTTTCTTAATTTCTTTAGTAAAAAATACCTACAATTGATATCAGAGCCTTCTTTTTAAGGGACATGTGAGTAGAAAAATGGATTCTGAAAATAGTTTTTTTACGAATGGCTCCTCCTATTTTTTGATGTTGAGAATTATCAACTATGGGTTGTGAGAATGGAAACCTACTTGGAGGGCTCTTGATCTTTGGGGAAAACTATTTAGTCCAAAGCAAAAGCAACTTTGTTTGTTGTTGTTTCGACAATTGTTTTCACAAAAATACTCTCACATCACCAAAAGAAATTTAGAATTATCTGAAGAAAGAATATGTTGGAGATGAAAGAATACGAGGATTGAATGTATTAAATTTAATGAGGAAATTCGAATTGCAGAGAATGAAAGAGTCAGAAATAGTCAAGGAATACTCTGACAGATTGCTTGGTATTGTCAGCAAGGTAAGATTATACCAGGCGCTGAATTTAAAGATACAAGAATTGTTGAAAAAGTTTTTGTACAAAGCCCGAAAGATATGAAGCATGTATAACAACCTTGAAAAACACACAAGATTTATCCAAAATTACCTTGGCAGAATTGTTAAATTATTTGCAGGCACAGGAACAAAGGAGGCTTATGAGGCAAGATGGCATGGTTGAAGGAGCATTAGTAGCCCGCCACAAAACTCAAAGTAAGGGTAATTTTTTGAAAAATTACCCACCTTGTCAGCACTGTGGCAAAAATGGACATCCTCCATATAAATGTTGGAAAAGACCAGATGCATAATGCAAGATCTGCAAACAATTTGGTCATGAAGCTGTGATTTGCAAAAGCAAATTTCAGAAAGATGAAACAGTTGTCCAAGTCACTACTAAAGAAGAAGAATACCACTTATTTGTGGCAACTTGTTTTTCAACCAAAAAAATTAATTTTTGGATGATTGATAATGATTTTACAAACCACATGACATATGAAAGAAATCTTTTTAAAGAGTTCCTTGCTATGAAAATAAGAAAGTCGAAATTGGGAATGATGATTGTATTCCTGCAAAAGGAAAAGGGTTTGTTGCAATTAAAACACATTCATGTACAAAAATAATTTCAGATGTTCTTTATGTGCCTGATATTGATAAACGTTTGTTTAGTGTTGGTCAGTTAATAAAAAAGGGATTTAAATTATTATTTGGAGACAAATATTGTCGAATCTTTGATTCTACTAAGCAAGAAATTTTACAAGTTGAAATGAGAGGTAAGAGCTTCTCATTTAATCCAACAGAAGATGCACACAAGTCTTGCTGACTCTTGCAAGACAATAGATGAATTGGTAGATTTGTTCACAAGGTTAATTTCAGAAGAGACTACAACTTACAATTTCTAATCGAAGGAGAGTGTTGAGAATATATCTCAAGATATTGCAAAAATAAAATAGTTAGCTATTTTTAGGATTGTTAAATTATGTTATTAGAGTCCTATTTGACTTGAATTTAGGAGTTAGTTCTTTTTATTTGTTATTTGAATTAAACTGATAAGTTAGTAACATATTTTTCTATTTTTAGTTAGGAATTATATCTATAAATGTAAGTCTCTGAATTATTAATAAAATAATTCCCTTTGACAATACTACAGTATTTTTTCTCTCAAAGTCTTTCTTTGTTATTTTCTTAATTTCTTTATTAAAAAATCCAACAAAAATGAATACCTCTAAACTATTATGGAAAATTGTATGTTCATTTTCGATATTTACTGATTGGAACAACAAAGGAAAAATTATATCATTTGAGGGTGCTCAGTTGGCTAGCTATCTAAGCTTTCACTTTGTTCGTAAAAAAGGTTCGATATGCCACCGCCCACCTTGTATTCTCCTCCACCATTTCTCTTTTCCTTGGCCCCGATATAAATTTATAATGAAAGAAAGATATGATTTAATAGTGGAAGCATGTCCAAGAGATGCATGGGTCTTGAGTTTTGAGTCTTGGTTCATGAACCGATAAATGCCTTTCAATATGCTGATTAGAATGTACGTAAAAAGTACAAAACTAAGCTGAAAATCATTTTGATTCTCATGTTTGTCTTTATCACTTCATCTTTCAGTAGAACATCACTAATAAGATGCTTACTAAATCTCTGTGAACTTTCATTTATATTTAAAATTTGTCCGGTATAAATAAGTATAAGACAATGGTTACAATTATCTAATTAGGACAAGAGAGCTCTGGTATCATGCAGAACAATTTTAAAAAATCTAATCTAAAAGCTTCTCATATAAAAACAGTAATAGAGAAGTTCAAACTGGATCTGGTTGTGGATAGAGACTTCAACTTGTGTGGGGGTAGAAAACGACGTTACCAAGTGGTTCAAGGCAGTCGATTGTGATACCACACCATGCAAGTTTAATGATGCATGTCATTTACAAATGGACCAACGACCAAATACTTTTACGCAATGAGTGAACTAACTTTTAGTATCATTCTAACTCTTTCAGAGATCATAGCAGAACAGATTGGTGACAACCTTTACTCCCTATTCGTTAAATCAAGAGACAACCAGGAGGGTCCAGGACCAGAGATACAACTAATATAAGGTAGGAAGAAGCCAAAGATTGAAGAGCAAAGACGCCGATGACAAAATCCAAGTCAAGAAAGCCATGGCAGCAGAGAGTTGATACCGTAGGCATATATTATCTCTGCAGTATACATTATCAGAAGCAATCAGGAAATCAGCCACACTAGCTGTGGAACACGACACAGCCAGTGACAGTACCGAAAGGACCTGTTTTGAACCCAATGATATGCTATTTGATCAGAACAAGATTATACAGTTGAGTTGTCAGAAAATTTATCAAAGCACTTACCCAATCTCCTAAAACAACAGCTGACAATACTCTGGGCTGAATAGATGGGCGTTTAGTCAAGACTAGAAATGTATCGATCATTGCCAATCCCAAGCTCCATGGTGTTACCAAACCCATGGTTGTCACCAAAAAGCTGCAAACAACAATAGGTTAAATAGGTAATTTATTAGAGAGATTGAACCTATGCAACTAGAAAATCCTAGAACATATATATATATATATATATATATAGAGAGAGAGAGAGAGAGAGAGATAATAAGATTTTCTTGCAACTGATTATTTGTGTTCTATGCTTACTTAAAACTATGCACATGTAGGCATGAATTAGTTTAGAATGTGAAACTAGCTAGGAATGACTACTCGATAAATACACTTGGTGACATCGTGGAATTATGACCCAGGTAAACCAGTAAATCTTAAGTTTAAAACCCCCTACTTCAGCAAGAATTAAAATATGGAAAATAAAATGCATCAACAGCATCTTATAAGCAAAAGACTTGTTTGATTGAATAATCATCAATCAATAGTAACAGTTAACCATGGACACAAATAATATCGGTGCTAGAAAGCCTGTATTCTGGAAAGAATAAGAAAATGAAAATGCAAGAACAACACCTGAGAAGCAGAATATGATTCGTTCGTCAATGACCAATAGTAACATTAAACTATAGAATAACAACTTCGAAATCTAGAATCTGTTAAACAGACTACGCATATGAGATACCATCAAGGGGTGTGGTGGGATGGATGGGATCCCTCCACGCTTAACCACATGCCTTAGCTTCGAGCCTGGAAACGGAGAAACTCCTGATAGGGAGCGCTTCCCACTTTACTGGACCCTACGCGGTACAAATCTAGATTAATTGGCCAGCAGTTTCAATTGGAATAATCATCAGCCAGTAGTCATATTAAAACCATGGACTTCCAAAAAGTATCGGTGAGCTTCTTCTTCCTGCCGGTTCAGGAGTTTAGGCCTAAGCGGTAGTGGTTTCCTAGTTGGAGTTGGCATACGTAGTTGCCACACGAGAGTCGAGAGGTTGGTTGGCGCATTAAGTAAAGCATTCCGCTAGTTGGTGCATAGCAAGCAAGAAAGCTCAAAGCCAGCAGTAAGGTCCGGAGCAGGAGCAATGGGGTAGGCGATGGTCGTTGCATGGTGGAATTTAGCAAGTTGCTAGAAACTGCACCACCTACCCGAGCAAGAGTTGTGCTAGAGAGCTTTTTTTAGGCAAAGAATAAGAAAATGAAAATGCAGGAATAGCACCTTAGAAGCAGAATATGATTTCAATCATCAATGACCATTAGAAACATTAAACCATGGGCATACAGCTCATAAATTTAGAATCCGTTAAACAGATTAAGTATATGAGATACTATCGAGAGATGTGGTGGAACGGAATACTATCAAGACATGTGATGGAACGGGTGATTATCCCTCAACCCTTAACCAGAGGTTTCAGGATCAAGCTCTGAAAATGGATAAACTGCCGGTAGTGAGCATTTCCTCCTTAAATGGGCCCTATGCAGGCCAAATTCGAATTAGTCAGCCTCGTGAATTACGTATACCAGATGGTTATACAAAAACATAACTACAAATGTGAGATATATCCCACTAACATCTAGTTTCAGTATAATATCCAATTGGTATAATAACTGCATAGATGATTCCAAGCAGCATAAATCTCAACTAAGCATTTCCTAATGGCAGCTTTCACGACAAAACTCTGGATACAGTACAGAGAAAATCTGATATCTATTTCAAGTATAGGACCTGTTGTCAGTGGTCATATCTAACCTCAATTACGTATCCAAATCCGCAACAACCAATTAACTACTCCAATAAAATAACACAAGCATATATCCAACATATAAGCTTCCTTATGTGCATTTAACCATTTCTTCCAGACTCCATATTGAAAATGAACTTCACACCTCTCTTGTGAAATTCTTTTTATTAACAGCTTTAAAAGGTCAATGAAAGTGCCCCTCAAAGCTCATTAAAAGCTCTCTACTGGGCATTCACGTGGTAATTTCAAAAGTGCCTAATAGTTCAAAGTGGAAAGATTTTGGTTTTCTTTATTTGATGACCATGGTGTCTGGGCCAGTGCTAAGACAAATGGGAAGAATCACCTAGTGTTTTTTGTCTCCACCATGTTAAATTGATTCACACCAGTTGCCTGCTAAGACCTAATTCAAGTTTACTTTCCTTACAATTGGTTGCTCAATCTTTTCAATCCACTCATTTCACTTACATGCCAATTTCAAGAGCCCTCCAAATTCAGAGATTAGAACATTGTATGCAAAAACCAGAAATAAATAACCTAAAGGAAAAAAAAGACATGAATAACGAGAAGAGATGAAAGTAAAAAATTCAAGTACCAGAAGGGAGCGTAGCTGTAGCTGAAGAAAGAAACACCAAAACACATGAAAAGAAGTGAACTGACAGAGAAAGTTGCCTGTCCTAATCGCAAAGCTAAACCGGCACTCGTCCCCATAGCCCCCGGCTGTTTATCCATTTCATCACTAGCACGCCACAGAGCGATTTACCTTCTTCTGTTTGTAGAATTCTGCTATACATTCAATAATGTGCAGAAATGCGAAAAGGAATTTTGGGGAAAATAATAGTGATTGCGATGTTGTAACGTAAGAATATCATACTACTTGCAATCTTTACTATGTCTGTCTAGTTTGTTGAGCTGTGAGTATCTAAAGAGAATTTGGTTTGTCTCGAGTCGAGCGACCCACTGCCTGACTAACAATAAATGTTGATGTTGCGGTTGCCTAACATAGTTTGGTAGTATATCAATTATTCAATTGAAATTGGGCTAAAGTCAATTTGGGAGAATTCATCCAAATCACTAGAGCGTCAAAAAGGGCCGGTTCAGCCCCACACTGCCCAAGCCTCGCATGCCAAGTAACTTGAAGGGCTAGGGCGGGTCGGCCCTTCATTTGGAAGGGCCTGAAAATGTTCAACTTAACTCAATCCTAGAAGGAGGGTTGGGCGGGCTAGCCCTCATTTTTTTCTTTTTAATTTTTTTTCTTTTCAAAATTATAATTTTAAAACATAAAGAAAATGAGAAAATTTTCAAATTAAATATGACAAACAATGGTATTGTTTCAATAATACTAGGAAAAAATCTAGTATAATTAGCATGTATCTCGCATACCAGATAAGAGAGTGACAAGCAAGATGGAAGGAGCCGAAGGCGCCAAATTTGTCTATGTATCTTAGATATATGCAAATCTACTTGGATAGAGTGTATCTAGATATTCTGAGATACATGTATTTGGAGGTACCAAAATCTGGTAAGATTCATATTATTACAACATAGTGTGTATTTAGGTAATTAGATTATATACTAGTGAGATTATTATAAGTTACCCTTAAATAAAAAAAATTGGCCCATGGGCCGACCTCGTTCTGGCCCCGATCAAGTCTCAAGGGCCAATGACTTTTATGGACCGGGCTTATAAGCTCTAGTTTTAAATGAGCTTGAAAAATTCTATCTCAACTCTACCCCAATAACAGATTGGGTTGGACCGGCCTTATGTGCTAAGCCCGTTTTGACGACTCTACAATCAGAGGCAATTGTGTTAATTTTAGTAAAGATAGGGTACCCATAATATAAAGAAAGGGTAATTTTTTTTAAAACTAATAAACACAAGTAGAGGTATCAACATTGGATTATGGTGCAGCAGCATTCCTTTACTCTTAATTAGAGTAAGAGTAAAATAGTGTCGAATATGGAGAGAATTCTGTTGGGAGTGTCATCCATTGAGCATGCACTAAAAAAAAGGAATAATAAATATTTAGCCTATATTAAATATTATAGCTACAGAAAAAGAAAATTGTAATTCGCAGGTACACTTTCCTCAATTTTTGATATTTACCTGATTTATATAATTCGGTTCTTGATTATATAAATCCACAATTTTGTATATGTTTACTCTAGCTATTTGTATACGATTTTTGAAAAATTCATAATAAATTACCCTATTTGTATATTGGCAAGCAAATATATACAAATTGAGTTATGAAAAATTTCTAAATGTGTAAATACAAAATTTGTATATACTTACCCTATTTGAATATATACTATAGCTATGAAACGTAATTATCGAAACTATAGTTAGAGAGTCTTATTATGTCTATTATGTTTGTCAGTTCTAAAATTTTCTAAAAATAAATAAATATAAGTAGAGGTATATTTTTAATTATATTAAAAAAAGAGTAAATTTAGGAATAACAAACATAAAAATCATATTAGCGCTATATAGCTACAGTTTTGCTATTTGCGCTCCATAACCTAATTATGTTTGTGATGGAGCATCTGATTTGTATAAAAATCTGTGGTGATTTGTATGAAAATTGTGTTTGAATATTTATATGTTCTCTGTGCTAGGCTAGAGTGGCGAACGAGATTGGGAGAGAGGCAAGCAAAAGGGGACAGAGAGTGGAGAGAGGTGAATTGTATATGTATATCAGTTAGATAATTATATATATGTAACTACTATGTATATGTATCAATGATTGTGTTTGTATATTTGCATAAAATTTGAATTCGTATACAACTGAATCGAGTTAAGACATTTGCATTTGTATATCAAATCTTTCTCTCGTTTTATAAAAAACAAATTATACATTGTATTTGTATAATTTGTGTTTTTATAAAGCTAGAGAGAGAGAGAGACAAAATAAAATTGGGCAGGAAGAAATTTGTATTTGTATCATTATAAGCAGGGGCAGAGCTACGTGGAACCGAGGGGGGTCACCCGACCCCCTCGCGGAAAAATTACACTGTATATGTAAGGTCAAATTCTGATTTTATGGGTATATTAATTAAAATGAACCCCCTCAACACTGAAGAGAAGGATAGCAGAATGGTCAAGGGGTTCAAATTCCGCCTGAAAGGGCTGAGTTCGAATCTCATCAGGCGCAATTGTTTTTTTCATTTTTTTTTCATGCTTTAAAAGGGCTAAGAAGTTTTGGGCCCAGATTCCAAAACAAATTAAAAGGCCTCATTGGTTCAATGTGAAGCTTTATCCTTCCTTTTTTTCATTATTTTCTTTTTATGCTTTTTTTTTCTTTTCAATTTGTCTTTGTTTAAATTTATTAGCCACATTCTTTGTAAATTTTTCTTTTAGATTCTTCTTATTTATATTTTTCATTTTGTTCATAGTTCTCTTTATGTGTACTAAGTTGAAGAAACAATAAATTTTAAATTGAGTTAGAAAAAATATTAAAGTAAAGTAAATTTAACCGAACGAAGAAATATTAAAATTGTGAATAGTTTTTTAAACAAAATCTATTTAATTTAAATTTTTTTCTTTAATTTCATTGTATTTTTTTTCTATTTTATTCTAAGGAGATGAAAATTAAACTAATCTTATATGATTTATTGATCATTTGTTTTTTTACAAATGACTAACGTAGTAAATTGAATTAATTGAACTAAAAAAAAGATGATGTCATTTATTTATTTTCTAAATATGTCAATTTTTACCCCTTCAAAAAATCTTGGTGATTTTTATAGTAACATAGATTGAAAGGGCACTAATTCAGATTTTTTTAAATAAAAAAATCAAAATAAAATAAAACATAACAAAACTTAAAGAAAAAAAGAGCACAAGAATTTTTTTTAAAAACTCGATGGAGCAGGGTAAAAAGTAAGAAGAACCTAAACGCGGCATACCAAGACAAGTTAAATTTAGCGAGTTAAGATTAATATTTTTCTTTTCCATCTCCCGTATTTATTACTTTATACTTCGAACCCCCTTAGCGAACATCCTGGCTCCGCCACTGATTATAAGTGTATATGACGGAGCGATATGTACGTGTATGTGTATATACGGTCTCTCTTGCTTTATACAAATACAAACACAATTTATATATTTGTATTTGTATTAAGTGAGAGAGGCGAGAGAAAGAACTGAGAGTGACAAGTGAGATTCAGGAGAGAGAGGCGTATGGCAAGAAGTTTGCTACAAATTGAATTAAATGAAACGGTATAACATTTATTTTAAGTTAATAGTTTGCTTATAATACACAATATTCCCTTAAAAATAGGATGCTGGAATAATAATTTCTAGAAGCAATTAAAGATAAAAAGCATTTAAAATTAGTGAGAGCAAGCAATGCTACATCCAAGTTTTGTGACGAAAGTGTGTACGTTTTTCATATTTGGACAAACCACTGCATCCACTTTTGCGAGGGTAGCAAGGAACAAGCACATGCTGCCGAAGCTACCGTCAAGATTCGGTCTACATCCAAACTCACAGTTTATGCGTGCACTTGGACCTTCTGGAGATATACGACGTGCCCGTCAACTGTTTGATGAAATTCCTCAACCAGATATACGATCGTGGACGCTCTTGATCACCGCATACACGAAGAGTGGATTTCCCAAAGAAGCATTAGAAGTCTATGATGAATTGCGGGCAAGGAAAGTTCATCCTGATCAGTTGGCACTATTATCAGTAACCAAGGCTTGTGCTGCTTTGGGCAACTTGATAAAGGCGAAAGGCATTCACGAAGATGTAATAAGATATGGATACCGCTCTGATTTGCTCCTTGGAAATGCACTGATTGATATGTATGGAAAGTGTAAATATGCTCAAGGTGCAAGAGAGGTTTTTGATAATTTAAGTGCTAAAGATGTAATCTCTTGGACGTCGATTAGTTCTTGCTATGTTAATTGTAAACTTCCAAGAGAGGCGTTAATAACGTTCTGTGAAATGGGGTTAAATGGGGTGAGGCCTAACCCTGTTACATTGTCTACTGTACTTCCTGCCTGCTCAGATTTGAAAAGTTTGAATTTCGGGAGAGAGATTCACGGGTTTATTGTGAGAAATGGAATACATGATAATATGTATGTTAACAGTGCTCTTGTGGACATGTATGCTAATTGTTCGAGTATCAAACAAGCAGAGATGGTATTTAATAGTACGCGTCAGTTTGACTATGTTTTATGCAATGTTATTATGTCAGCATATTTCTCAAATGGGGAATGTGACAAAGCACTTCACATCTTTGATCAGCTGCGAAAAGGAAGAACCAAACTGAATCAGGATTCCTGGAATTCTGTTATTGGAGGGTGTATGCAAAGTGGAAGAACAGATAAGGCGCTTCAAATACTTCATGAAATGCAGCAGTCAGGTGTAAAACCAAATAAAATCACGATCACTAGTGTATTACCTACTTGTATAGATCTAGGAAGCATAAGAAGAGGTAAGGAAATTCATGGTTTTCTCCTTCGACATTTATTTTTGGAAGATGAGACAGTCTTCACTGCCTTGGTATTCATGTATGCTAAATGTGGTGACCTAGAACTATCCAACAGAGTCTTCTATATGATGCCAAAAAAAGATACTATTGCTTGGAACACAATGATTATTGGAAATTCAATGCATGGGAAGGGAGTGGAAGCCTTGTTGCTTTTCCGTGAAATGGTAAGTTCAGGGGTGAAACCCAACTCTGTTACCTTTACTGGCGTCTTATCGGGTTGCAGCCATTCACAGCTGGTAGACAAGGGCCTTATGATCTTTTACGCAATGAGAAAGGAACATGGAGTTGAACCTGATTCAGAACATTATTCATGCATGGTTGATGCTCTAAGCCGTGCTGGTCGCCTAGAACAGGCATATAATTTCATCCAAAACATGCCCATGAAACCAAGTGCTGGTGCTTGGGGAGCATTGCTTGGTGCATGTAGAGTATATAAGAACGTGGAAATGGCACGAATTGCTGGAAAACAACTGTTGGAGCTTGAGCCAGAAAATGCTGGTAACTATGTTTTATTGTCCAATATCTATGAAGCTGCCAAATTACGAGAGGAGGCCTCAGAAATTAGGAAATTGATGAGAGAAAGAGGAATTATGAAAGTTCCTGGTTGTAGTTGGATTCAAGTGAAAGACAAAGTGCATACTTTTGTTGTCGGTGACAAGAATAATGCTCAGACTGCAGAAATTTACAGCTTTTTGATTGAAGTAGGTGAAAAGATGAGGTTAGCTGGGTATTTACCCTGTACAGACCTTGTTGGCCAAGATCTTGATGCAGAGGAGAAGGAATACAGTTTGTGCAATCACAGCGAGAGGCTTGCTGTTGCCTTTGGGATTCTTAATTTGGATGGTGCATCATCCATTAGGGTGTTTAAAAACTTGAGAATATGTGGAGACTGCCATAATGCCATTAAGTATTTGGCTAAGATTGTCGGGGTGCAGATCATTGTGAGAGATCCTCTAAGATTTCACCATTTTAAAGATGGGTTATGCTCCTGTAGAGATTTTTGGTGAAATAACAAATGCCATCAAGTATTAAACTTGATAAGCTGCAAATGTAATTAGTTCTTTTAAGGGATATTTGGTGGACCTAAGCTGATAATACTATGAAGAAGGTTCTTTTTGGTTTTCTCCAAGGAAAATAGAAGTCTGCAGATGTCATCCACTGTGCCATGCTTGCGGGTGCAACTAACGATTTAGAAATTTTTGCTGGCACAAGCTCCATGAGATATACTCAGCACAAAGGTTCTACATCCTATCCCTGTATGCAAAAATGTAACAATTCTCTTCTAACCACCTTTAGGCACCTCATTATATGTCTGCAGGCTGTCCTTTAAGTGTGGCAAACTCCTAAGCTAGAGAAGAAAGGTTCTACTGCCAGTTTGATACCTGGGACTAGAATACGAATTCTATATGTTTGGAAGTCAATATTGAAAACAATAAGATGATTGTTACTTCATTGGACCTTAACCGGGTTAAATGAACCCAAGGAAGAGTAAGCATTTATATTGGCTCCTTTGTTCATTTCTCTTGATCAAGTGATTTCTCTCCATCTGTCTGTCCATTTCTACTGTAGTTGCGAATTTCATCTGCTTTACCCCTGCATGATCTATGATGGACACTAAGTCGTTTGTTACTTATCAGATATATACTGGTAAGGATCAGCCTTTCCGTGGTTTAAAATCTCTTAACAACATAAAAATACTTAATTGACCTTACCTTTGCTGAACATATTCACTAATTTTGATGATTGTGGAGTCTAAGGGGTATGGATTGTCATTAATTTGCTCCTTTCTATGATGACAGTACTTTGTACTCTATCCTGGGTGTATACAAGCATTAGAAGTGTTTGTAACTGGCTATCAACATGAAATATTACTCGAGCTTGATAATATACAGCAAGATAGTTGTTTCAATGCTTGTCCAAATTGGGTCACAGAATGTTTAACCTTGTAACTTACAACAAAATTTAGACCAAGAAATGATACACACATTCTAGAACTCTCCATCATTCAAGTTGAGCATACCAGATACCCTGGATTTTGACATCCTTGGGAACCTTTGCCCCCAGATCAGTATCAGATGGCTGGATGCTCTCGAATACTCCAATGACCTCACCAGTCTCTGGCTTGCTCTGGGTAACACTCAAGGTGATCTTTCCTGTTAAAGATGCAGTGTTCTTTACGTTCTCCTTCTGAAGCTCCTCCTCGTCTCCTCTCCCTCCAGCAGGCAATGCAACAGCGTTGTCATAGCCAGTAGATCCACCCCGTCCCTTTGGGTCAAGGAAGGATGAACCTCTGTACGATGGCACAAGGAACTGACCACTAAAGCTTTCTGGTTTGCCGCTTGCCACAAGCTGTTTGATAGTAAAGAGGAAGGGCACACGCTCACCACCAGGAAGCTGAACTGTAACAGCAGCATAATCAATTCCATCCTTCTCCTCAAACTTAACAGTGCCATCAGGAGACACTTCGAATGGTCCCTCAATCTCATCAAGAGTGTAGGTTAAACGTGTCATGAGCTTGGTTTTTTGGAAGTCTGGGGCTGAGTTCTTGCTGACACCCTCTGCCTTGACTGTGAATGATGTGGGCTCTAGGCAGAATTTCTTGGCAGTGTATTTGCCTGGTTTGAAGGCAAAGCTGCCAACACCTCCTTCAATGGTAGGGCACTGGTTAGCAGTTCCAGTTCCCTTTACTTCCATGTATGTCTTGCTTTGGATTTCGTCATAGGTTAAACGTTTTGGAACTCCTTCTGCATTTGCTCCCTGTGTAGCCAAGTGTACAAACTTTAGAAATTTTTGCATGAGAAAGAAGAACGATAACTACTACACTTCAGTCCAAAAGTTGGGGTCGGCTATATGAATTCTCATTTACTATGTTTCTCCATATAAGCTCAACTCATGTCATCATAATACCAAATAAAAATATAAGTGAAAATTAGATTTTATATATATGAGTATGTATGACTGAATCTGTAAACTAGTTGATCTTTATAGAACTATTGATGCTTGTCCTGAAATGCAGATGACAGCATGAGCATCCAGAAATGAGCTAGGAAATTTTGACAAGAGATTGGATAGTCTGATCTTAGTTTTGGAGGTGGCAATGTGAGGATATAAAATGGGTGGCAATGGTAAAGAAGCCTTCTAATGTTTTGTTACATACTCTCAAAGGCATCAAAGGCCCTCTACTCCTAATATAGATATTTGGTAGTTAACTAGTTATGGTTACTTCAAAGAAGGTGAATGACAGTGAATATGAGGCCTACTAGCTTGAAGAACGTTTTATCTGCTTTTAGAATTTATTGATATGTCATACTGGTAAGTTAGCATTCATCTCTAGTCCAGTTACAGTATTTCTTATTATCTTAAATTTAGGTGATTGGATTTACACCAAAGGAAACCATAAACTTCATACACGATAGAGGGATATGGCAGTTCATATAATGAATGAAATTCCTATTTCATCCTATCCTATTCACAGTACTGATCCATTCATAGTTTAAAAGTGGCTTTCTTGCTTTTGTGTCTCCTCGTGATCTAAACTAGTCAGCAGTTACACCCCTGCAGAGTGGGGGATCTCACGACATTTTTCATTGGTTGTCTTGAATTTCTAATAGTTAGTTGTTTAATAGCTAGCATGTTGAATCGTATACATAATATGATGGACTTGTTTAGAAAGATGCTAGTTGAATAAGATATGACTCTGTATTATGCAGGCAACACCACTGGATACATGGGAAAAATAGTCCTATAGACATAAAGCCGGCAAGAATTGAATTAGAAAAGCAACTTACCGAGACGACGAGGGCAGAGGTGGCAAGAGCAAAACCAGCAATCTTGGCAGCATCAGTACATTTCTGAACCAATTCCTTGATTTCAGTTTGCAAAGAGCAAGTAAGCCTGGCTGAACCTTGTTCAACACCAAATGCTTTGCTCACACTTTGAACAGACCTCAACTGCAGGTTGTTTCTAGCACCAACCTTTGTTGGTTGCATAAGAGTAGCAGCTGCTTGTAGAGAGGCAGCCATAATTTTACCCCTTTTTTCTTGATCAAATGTCTTGTGTTCCTCTCTGTTTCTGCTTTGTTAGAACATGGATGAGTGGCAGTAAGAAATGGTTTGTATGGACTATGGAGAGAGTAGACAAATTATTTTGGTGGCTTTGCTGTGAGTAAGATAAGAGATAGGATAAGGCCTATTTTTTCATTGGTTGCCTAAGCTAATGCCTCTTATTTGGTGGCTTGCAACGTGGCAAAGTTAGTGTTTAGGATAAAGATATTCACTTTGTAATTTTGCTAGGGAATTTGTGGACTACTGCGTTTTGCATTATTTGAACCTAAAATCCTGTGAAATATTTACTCTCACGTATTTGCACCAAATCATATAAGTTGATCATGCTTAATTATTTGTTGAGATAATATAGATCGCAAAAAAGGGGTCAAAAATGTTCTCTGACTTGTCGGAAATGGATTCAATTTGGTCTTCTTTCATTTATTAAACTTTGATCCTTCTTTTTAATGTAATGATGAGACAACTTAATATATATTGTGAAAAAAGGGTAAAAAGGTGTTCTATGACTTGCTAAAAAAATGGATTAAATTTGCTCTTCTTTCACTTATTAAACCTCGATCCTTCTTTTTAACGTAATCATGAGACAGCATAATATATGAGGATTATGATAGAGATTGAGTAGGTAGTCAAGTGATTTTTCTTTTTTTTTGTGGGAGAACATAGTTCTAGCTAAGAATACCTCTATCAGTATCATTATTATTATTTTATTATTATCTTATTCCCTAATTGTATTTCTGTTATTGTTTATCTTTACTATTTCTATTATTAAAAATTTAAAATACTTCTGTTTTCTACCGTAATTTCATGTTTTATTTTTGTGTTTGTCAAATCTGTTTTGAAATTGATTTTCTTGAGATGAGGTCTATTGAAAATAACTTGTCTACCTCACATAAAGTATGAAATAAAATCTGCATACACTCTACATCCTTTTTAAATCTCACTAGATATGCTATTGTTATTAATTAAAAGTAGTGCTGATTTAATTGAATAGTTTAAATTTCCCTCCCAGCAAGTTGCACATATTGGATTCCAGTTGCCTTTTAACATTTAACTAAAATTGCCCTCTTTTTTAGTTCTAACGTTCTGTTAATTTTATTTCTTTTGTTACCATAGAGTAGGGGTGTTTTGCGAATCTGCGTAAATAGGGATTGAAATAAAGATATTTGAGATAAAATAGAAGTGGTCAAAAAGTGAGATTAGAGTGATTTGGGCATGTGAAAAAGAAATGCATGAATGCCGCAAAGCACAAGTGTGTGATATGGGTTGACTATATGATGGTTTTAAGTGAGGTAGAGATAGTTCGAAGAAATATTAAGAAATATGATAAAATAAGATATGACACAACTGCAACTTGTCAAAGATATAAACTTAGGGTAAAAAGTTAGTAAGTAGTCTAGTGTTATCTTACTTATTGTACTATACTAAATCGTAGTATTTCGTATTTAGTTTCTTATCCTTCAATTTATTTTCCTATATCTTGTCTCTTATACTTCACTTATATCGTATATAGTTTCTTATCCTTCAATTTATTTTCCTATCTTGTCTCTTATACTTCACTTATATTATTGTAGTTATTTTTTTCCTTTATGTGATTATGTTTCATTCCTAAGAAATAATATTGTTTGACTCGTGTTAGAGTACAGATCCAGGTGAATATCACAATACTAGTCTCTTGAAAGGTTTTAAGTTATAGTACCCAGCCGAAATACACATTACTTTTTTCAATAAGGTTTTTAATCAATTTTGTTAAAAAGCCTCATCTAACTCCACCTCCGAGCCCAAAGTACATGTGAATGTCTATTTGCTACGTTGAAGAAAAATTAAAATTAAGTTACTTGAAATTGTACATGTCAATGTCTATTTGCTTCTTTGAAGAAAAATTAAAATTAAGTTACTTGAAACAAATAAAAGGGTTCTAGCATATCAGCAACTAAAGCCTATTTTTTGTTTCCTGTGTTCGGTACAGGAAGAAGCAAGGATTTTTAAAAAATTTGATGACTCGAATCCAACTAGTCTCATTGGTGTGCAGTAATTAATCAGCTATGATATTAAGGGGTCGTTTGGTTTGAATACAACTTATGATGAAATTAGTTATGATGAGATAAATTATGCTGAGATAAGTTAGGATGTGATAGGTTATGCTGGGATTATTTCTTATTGACCGTTCGGTACATAAATTCTAAGAATAAGTTGTTTGTTTACGAAAATACCCTTCAATTTATTTAGTTTTTTTATACATATTTTCTTTTCAAGCAGTAGTTATTTATTCTTAAAAATAAAACTTGTCTTATTTAGCTTAAATATCTCTGTGTGCATTTTCATAATTGTACCAAATATATTTAAGAATAAAATTTTCATCTAAATTTGTTAAAGTACAAAATAATTTATTATTTATGTTACTTCATTTAAACACGAATCATTCTTAAATTGTAAAATACTAAAGTTATTTCATTTTTAAATCATCTTTCATGTTATTGTTTCCTTCAAAATTTATGTGAATTAACAATAAAATTCTTCCCGAAATTAGCGTACATGAGATGAAAAGAAGATAAAAAATAAAAAATACACAAAAGATTTAGCTAAAAAGAATACTAATATAAACTAATTTCAAAGAAAACTGCATGGGAAGCTTGTATTCAGTACCGTAGCATTTCGTTTTATCTCTCATTTTAATTGATATATAAAATATAAATTTTCAAGTGGCTAAAAGAATATACAATTAAAAATATGTAATTCAATAGTAAGGAAATTAAATAAAAATAAGAATTAGTCAAATAAATTCATAAAAAAAATTATATTTATATAGTGTATTTTTTAAAAAAAATATGAAGGATTATTATAATAAAAATAAGGAGTAGTGAAGGTCATAACTAATTATTATACATGATATTTAACATGGATATAAAAAAGAAAATGAAGTATAAAAATAGTTTGAAGGGATGCTTTTGTCATTTTATCTGTCTTATATGGGGATAGGTTATTCCGATATTACTATTCCACTCAAAGATAGGTACAACTTATTTCAGGACTAATTATTAATCCTGAGATAAGTTATCCCATGTTGTGCAAGTGCAACCAGGGGCGGACCCACGTAGATGGTTTCTGGTGCTCAAGCACCCATTGACTTCGACAAATTTTTTGTATATATATATAAAATATGAAAAATACGATATTAAATATAAATAAGCACCCATTAAACAAAAGCAGTCGTGGCTGCACTGGATTTCGTTTGAAATATAAGATGTGCAAAGCAATGCGGGCGAGGGTTCGAATCCAATCAGCCCCACTTTTTTTCTGCGAATTTTGCACCTTCTTTTAAAAAAAAAATTAAGGCTTCTTTTACTCCAAATTTTATACCTGTTTTGGTTTTTTCTATTCTTAATTAGTTTAAGCTGACTAACTTTTTCTTTTCTTTTGTATTTTTAACTTTTCCTATGCTTTAAAACCTTTTTTTACGCCCCTGTTTTTGAGATTTTTTTAAAAACAAAACGACCAAATCAGTCTTCTTCTTGTTCAAAGAGAAAGCAACCATTCCAACAACAAACTTCAAGTTTTTTTTTTTTCAAAATCAAAGTAGAAAAACAAGGTAATAAGATTTGATGTTTGGAGATTTTTATTGCTTATGGCTAGTACTCTCAAGTCTGAATTCTTAAAATTCCACATACTTTTTTTGTTACTTGATAAATAAATTTAGAGTCTACTGCTTCTGTGAAACGAGTTTTCTCATCCATGAAGTATATTAAAAATGAACTTCGTAATAGTATTGGTGATGAATTTTTGAATGGTTGTTTAGTTTGCTATGTAGAAAGTAAGATATTCACAAATGTAAGCAATGATGCTATTATTTATCATTTTCAGCATATGAAAAATCGTCGAGCACAGTAATGACTTTAAGACTAGAAGTCTCTTTTTGTAATGATAATACTACTAGTAGGTCATTGTGACTTATAATTAAAGATTGTTTTTTATGATGATAATATTAATTGTTGTTTTTATTTTTTTACTTTTTTTATTAAAAAGTTTGAGTTAGTATACGTTTACACGATGTAATTGCTAACAATTTTATGTTAAAAGGAAGTAAGCACCCACAACCTTTAAATCCTAAGATTAATTTCCTTTATCTATTACACCAAATGATCCCTATTAGCTCAACTGCGAACCTAACATTCACAGTTCCTCTGTTTCATATTAATTAAAACAAATTTCTATTAATTTAAAACAAATTGCCCTGAAATATATTTTACCAAACTAATTTTTAATAATAGACTTCAAAATTAATAAATTCAAATGGTTCAAACATAAATTCAGAGATGAAAACGTTGTTGGATTTTTTTTGTTTAAGCATTCAATAGAAATACCAAAACAGATTCTTTTGGATCTCAGCAATTGGATTTTTTTTCTAATAAAAACGTTCAAAATCACAGCATTTAAATGTTTTAAAAACAAATATTTGGATCTATCGAAGATCACACATCCGCCATGCTGCAGAGCAGATTAAACTTAAAAAGAAAAAGTAAATTTGAAGACGGGAAACATGAGGGAAAATATGAACCATTCAGATTCGTTTTCAAATGAAAATTCGATCGAAAAAATAGAAAAACGAAAAAAAAGAGGTGATTTAGATTGGAGTTCCTCTCAGACAAATGCCTCGTTTCGTCTTCATACTTTTAAAAGAATGGATATCAGACTCGTCATCTGTGTTATTCATCACTGAGGAAATCCCAAAACAAGAGCAAAAAGACGAAATCAGGGTAATAAAAGACAAGTGAAATTTGAAGGAAAACCTAATACTAGTAGAAAATCGACCCAGACTCAAGAACAGCCATAGCAAAATGAGAGATGAAGGGATTGATCAGGAACTAGTTGTTTTTATAGGGGGTGGGTGACTTCAGGGTTTAGCGTTAGGGTTTAGAAGGGCTGCTAAAATTCATATGGGCCCAGATTTAGTAGCTGTTATTGTCTGGGCCTTTCTCATTCAATTATGGAGAAATTACATAGATATTTCTACCCTAATTAATAATTGAGGAAATTTCACAAATAGTTATTAAAATAAACCTAATTAAGTTTCATAGCTATAGTTTATTGATTACGATTTGTAACTACATATTAGAGGGAGGAGAGAAATGAGTGAGATTCGGAGAGGGTGGAGAGAGGCGAGCAAGAGAGAACAGAGAATGGAGAGAGGTGAGTTATGTATATGTATATTATACTTGTATATGTATAAGAGAGGATGGAAGCGAGAGAGAGGAAGAGACGAGAGAGAAGCATATAATTATAGCTAAAATTAAGTTATGAGTGGTAATTAATGGAAACTATAGCTATGTTAGCTAATTAATTAGTATATATTTGTTTATTTGCGTAATTTCCCCTTAATAATTTCATAGCAGATTTTTAAGTCAAATTAACTTAGATACACGTGTTTTTGCTAATAGATATACTGAAATAGAGAGAGACAAGCAAGAATAGGAGGAAGACGAGTGAGATTTGTTTGTTTATCGTAGATACGTATGAATCATACCAGATACATATATTTGAGATACCAAATACGCGAGCGAGATATGAGAGTGACGAGCGAGATGGAATGGAGATGACTAAGGTTTGTCTATGTATCCTATATACATGAGAATCCACTTATATAGTGTATCTAAAATTAATTACATCTAATTTTGACTTTATGTATTCCGAGATACATATATCTGGACATATCTGAATGGATCAAAATATGATAAGCTTCATAATATTGCAAACTAGTGTATATCTTTTTTTTAAAAAAACTACTAAAATAAAATACATTCTTCTACTATATTTTATGATCGAAATTTTCTCCTCAATCAAAACTCAAATTAAAATCGTTGCTCGAATTACCATCCCAATTGATTCAATGTGTTTTCTTCCCCATTTCTCTCCCACATCCAAATCAATATTGTCCTCTATTTTTTTGCTCAAAAGGAATTTTAGAAATCATATAAATACAAATTACAATAATCATACACATCACAATTGATATAGCCAGATTCCCTTCACATTTCACGTATACATCGGTTTTTACTCCTAATATTTTAAAATACATATTTCATACATGTTGTGACCACATATATCTCAAAAATGGCATAGACCAGATTCCATAAAGTTTTCATACATGTGAAAGCAGTTACACGATTCATCTCATCTTCGTGATAATTGTGTATTGTGCGGTCATCATTCCAATCATGGCTTCTTCCAACATGTAGCCATACATCCCTTGGACAACGATGTTCACCCCTTTGAGGGTGGTGTTTGATATAATAATAGAGTTAATACCTCAGATGGTCACTCAACTATGCATTCTTCTCTCAGAAAGTCACTCAACTTTCAATTTTCACTCAAAAGTCACTCAACTATGCACTTCTTTCTCAGAAAGTCACTCAACTTTGAATTTTAACTCAAAAGTCACTCAACTATCCACTATTTCCTCAGAAAGTCACTCAATCTATTTAATTATTTTTAATTAAAATTTACTAATATTAATTGTTTATATAACAAATCAAAATTTTAAAAAAATAAAAAAATACCATTTAAATCATTTAGTGATCCACCCACCTAACCCGATCCATTAAAAATATAATATGACCCATTTTAGTTTGCCTTTAATCCTAAATTATTCCCTCTCTTTCTCCTCTGCTCCTCTACATTTTTCTTTTTCATTTTATACAGTGTCATATTAGCATTTCCTAACTAATGAGTCAAGGTCACAAGACCACAAGTTTTAACAAAATAAGACACTTAATATACAGTGTCATTAACACTTCCTAGACCTTTTGTGTTCAACAAATCAGCCCTATACCGTTGTAGAGGAGCAGATGAGAATGAAAAAGAAAAATGTAGAGGAGCAGAAGAGAAAGAGAGGGAATAATTTAGGATTAAAGACAAAATAAAATGGGTCATATTATATTTTTTAATGGGTCGGATTTGGTGGGTGGATCACTAAATGGTATTTTTTATTTTTTTAAAATTTTGATTTGTTATATAAACAATTAGTATCAGCAAATTTTAATTAAAAACAATTAAATAGATTGAGTGACTTTCTGAGGAAAGAGTGGATAGTTGAGTGACTTTTGAGTTAAAATTTAAAGTTGAGTGACTTTCTGAGAAAGAAGTGCATAGTTGAGTGACTTTTGAGTGAAAATTGAAAGTTGAGTGACTTTTTGAGAGAAGAGTGCATAGTTGAGTGACCATCTGAGGTATTAACTCTATAATAATATTGTATCACAATTATCTATCCTCGCACTGCCACACACATGATGTCAAATTATTTATCGTAAGAATCTTGAAGGTGCAATTACAGGGCCGTCTCAATGAGTTTGGGGGCCTAAAGCAAAGTTTCATAGAGAGGCTCTTATAACATACTTAGTGTAATTTAGTAAATGAGGTCTGGAGAGGTAAGATATATGTGAATATTATGAAGTAAGAACGTAAACAATGTAAATTTTTAAATACAAAATATATATAATAAGGTAAGAACAATAAAACCTGACACAAAATTTTGAAAAAATTATATAATGATATCAAAATAGTGTTGCGCTGAATTTGATAGGTTGATATCATGATATTAATATAGTGTTGATTAGTTTTACTGCTTGAAACTTGAAGAAGACACCAAAAAATAAATTTGATTTTTTTATGAACACACAACCAAAAAATTTGCATAATCTAGAAGGTTTGATTGTTTGAAAGGCTTTAAAATATTCAATTACGAGATAATAAAAATAGTGAAAGGAGAATAAGAAAATTAAATATTTGAATAATAATGTTGTTCGTGATAATCATCATATATATGAGGCAACAATATAGATAGCCATATAGAAAAGATGCTATAATTAACTAAACCCTATTCAATTTTTCAATTATTGATCCGTATATTGAATGAGGTAAATGATTTTTTTTTTCTTTTCAAAAAATGCTTTTCAAATTCATCAATGGATGAGATTTTTTAAAAACAATATATATAAAAATTTATAAATGAGAATGAGATTTTTTAAAAACAATATACATAAAATTTATTTACGTAAACACTCCTTAAATCTATAAATGTTGCTATAAGAATAAAATTTTATTCTAGAATTTTAAAAACAACACCTTAAACGGATTAAAAAATTCCCTTCAAGAAGGAATAACAAATCTAAAACAATATGTAGCTAATGAATTTTTCGGAGGCCTAGGAAGTCCTATCGATAACAGAGAAAAAATGAGAACAATTGCCAAAGAGCAATTAGAAAAACTACAAATTTGTAAAATGAGTCATATTCAAGAATACACTTGTGAATTCGAAGAATATTATTATAAAATATTTGATAGCGGAAAGGAAATGTCACCTTACCTAGAAAAATACTATAAAAAATTACCAGGCTTTTGGGCCAAATACTTCAGAGAAGAATATGAAAAGGAAAGCGTTAAAGGGCAAGATACTCTAGGACAAAGA